>JAGFZM010001393.1:30075-40075 GCA_017657215.1 Limnothrissa miodon | reverse complement strand
TGGCGAGGATGAAGATGTGTGTGTGTTTGCGAATTCTGAGGAGGTATGTTTGTTTGTACATGGTCTCAGGTATGTGACCATCTGTGTAAATGCGTGTGTATGTATTTGTCCCTGTGTGTATGTGTGTATTTGTGTGTGTGTGTGTGTTGATCCAGGGGAGTGGTGGGGGTCGCGGCGTAGCACCAAGGCCCCTCCGTGCTAAGGGGTTATGTATGGGTCCCCTGCTCCCTAGTGCCAGCAGCCTTGTCTGTGTTATTAATGATGGTGATAGACCAGACCTCACACACTCCATCACCCAGCGCCCAACACCGCTCCGCACCATCCACCACACTGACACATGGCAGTATGACTAACACCTGAGGGGGGGGAAGGGGGGGGGGGGGGGAGGGGTGGAGAGAGAGGTTCTTGGGGCAACAGAGGAGAGGCAAGAGAAAGAGGGGGAAATAAACATAAATAAACAACAGAGACAGGGAGATGATGATTATATTATTATTATTATTATTATTATTATTATTATTAACGACAACATCAACAACAATAGCAATAATAATAACACACAAACTAAATGCTTCATGATATCTTACTCCACGTGAATTTATCATTTAATTTTTCTTACCATCACTTTCCTTTCTCATAATGCCTGTTCTACGAATGGTCCCGTCTCTCAAAGCTTACGTGCTCATTTGGGAGTACTACTCTCTGAAACCTGTCATTAAGCTTTCAAATATATCAGAATCAATTCCGAATGATGTGGAGAAAAGAGAGTAATTACAGGTAGAGAATTGAAAGTGAGAGAGAGAAGGTGCTCGGTGATGATAACCTAACTCTTTTATTTTGGTCATATAATTGTGTCGTTCGTGTTCTGAGAAAACAGCTCCATCTTTCTGGTGTTGGGCGAACTGCAGCATGAACACTCTGGAAGCCTCTCCTCCTCAGTCTTCTACGGCGTCTCCCATGATCCTTAGCAGGCTCCGAGGAGGTCAAAGAAGAGAAAGAGAGGGAGACACAGAGAGACACAGAGAGAAAGAGAGTGAATGAGTTAGTGAGACACACAGAGAGAGAGAGAGAGTTCCAGACAGATGACAAGATGGACACAGGGACACAGCTCCATAGTTTCCCCTCACCCCTTCAGAGGGTCTGGATGTGTGTCTGTGTGTGTGTGTGTGTGTGTGTGTGTGTGTGTGTGTGTGTTTGTGTGTGTGTGTGTCTGTGGGTCTGGGTGTGTGTTTGTGTTTGTGTGTCCTTCACCCCTTTCCCAGAGGATTCCCTTCAGAGCTGCATCTCTTTCTCCCCCACCCTTCCCCACCCCTCCATTCCTTCCTCCCCTTCCCTCGCTCCAGCACCCCATCATTCCCTTTCCTTCTCTCTCTTTCTCTCTCCCTCCCTTTCTCTCCACCCCCACTCTCATTAAAACTGTGCGCCTTGGCTTCTAATTAAATCCCACTTGAAAGTCTTAAAAGTCAGACTCAGATTGATTCAATTTGCATTTCTGAACAGGGTACATTGCCTAAAAGGATTAATAAATTGGTTGGAAATGCCTCTTTCTGCGAAGGGGTTGTTGTTAGTTGTAAGAATCCCCCTCCCTTCCGATATACCACCACAAATGAAAAGGCAAACATAGCCTCACACACACACACACACAGACACACACACACACACACACACACTCACATGCACAAATCAACACATCTTAAATGCAACCCCTCAACCCCACTGGTGCAGTCCCATGGCATTGGCTCTTTCTTCAAAAACTTTGTGTCCTCAGAAGCTGCCTTACCCTCCTCTGTGCCTGCCTACACACACACAGACACACACACACACACAGACTCAAAGTGAACTCTGGCAGACTCCTACCAGCTGGCATTACCTGACACTGAAAGGGGAGAGGAGCGAGAGAGGTTACTGACAAGACTCAAGGTCTGTTGCCAATATACAGTCTCCAAGCTCAGGTCCTCCAGGATTGCCTGTGTCTAGGTCTGTCTGTGTGTGTGTGTATTTCTCTCTGTGTGTTTAATGCAGATTTTTCTTTTGTTGCACTATGTGCATCCAATGCAGAGGCTTGGTTGAGTTTTTTTTTTTTTTTTTTTTAATTTTCATTCAGTTAAAGTATTATGGGCTTTTGTGCCCCTCCCCCTTCCCCCTTTTCAGGGGTGCTAGCTTGTCATAGCTCTCCATCGTGACAGGTAAAGAAATGTTGGTTTTTAGTTCTCAAGCTGTCAATGGCCTTGGTGGAATGCATTCTCGTCAGTGTGGGGAAACAGACAAAGGCAGAGAAAACGTGCTTCTTGCTCTGGTGCTTTGTTTCCTCATCCTGAGCAACAGTGTCCCCTAGTGGTTCATTGTAGTAATGGACCAGCATGTGACTGCATTTGGCCCATTTATCTTTCATTTGTAGTGACTCATTTTTACCACATTTAGTTTTATTTTATGGTATAAATTGACACTCAAGGCTTACAAACACACAACGTGTTCCGAAGTTTGTTTTCCACATCATCTGGAACATAATGAATATTTCTGGTAAAATCACAAGAATTCATAAGTTAGAAAAAATGGCATATTATTAGGTCACAATGGCTATGACATCATAATGGAATGCTGAGTGCATAAAAGCTCAAGAGTTGGGAGGCAGACTCAGATGCTTTCTCAGAGGACCCAGCAGGTCATCAGCAGGTAGGTCTACTATAAAAACTACACTGATATCCAACTCTGCATTTACATATGGTTCCTAATACACACATGATTGTAGCTAAATCAAGTAACAGAAATGTTCATTTTGTAGCTGGGTGTTTGGCCTGCTGTGCCCCCTGTCTCTATCATGGAGAGGCGTCAGTCCAAGAATCGTGGTCTCCGTGGAAAGAAGATGGACTACGAGAACATGACAGCAGGTGTTCAAAATCACACCCAGGTCCTCGCTGTTCCAGTACTGGAGTCGGCTCCCGAAGCCCAGCCTAATGTGCAGTCAGAGGACGCCTGTCCTGCCTCAAGCGTTGATTCCTTCCCTGAGCTTCCCAGTGCAGGGCAGGAGGAAAGGGTCAAGCGCAGCTGCCAAGCGCATTATCTAGCTGGCCCTTCACATTGCCCAGATCCAAAGAGGAGGTTTCCAGACCAGCGTGCCTTGAGCTCCTGGCACCCAAGTACCATAACCACACTCTACATGGCCTCTGACTGTCCAGCCAGACCCAATGCACAGCCTCAACTGGCCAACAACGCAGATGCTAGAGCTATGGAGGATCATCCCCAGAGAGGGGAGAAGGATGAAGGCCAAGATCATAACGATGAGGATGATGATGGTGAAGATGATGAAGTGGTGGTTGGAAAAGGGTGGAGAGGAGCTGTGAGGGGGAGGAATGAGAAGAGGGGTGCAACGACACCCTTGGGAGACCAGAGAGGTCAGAGGTCACAGCAACAAAAACACCACCACTCTCATCATCTTCATCATCCACAACAGCAGCAAGAAAAGGACCATCAACTGGATGAGCAGGAACTGAACCATGCACAACAGCAGGAAGAACAGAACCATCCAAAACAGCACATAGAACAGAACCATCAACAAGAGCAGCAAGAACAGAACCATCAACAACAACAGCAAGAACAGAATTATTCACAGGAGCACCTCCATCCACAACAGCGGCAGCAGCAAGACTTACAGCAGAACCCTCACCCTCACTTTCAACTCCAGCAGCCATATCATCAATATCATCTGCTTCAGCATCAGCCTCAACATCGGCCACAGGATCTACATCTCCACGGTCAGCATCAGCACCAACAACCTCATCTTTTCCAGCAACTCCAGCATCAGCATCAGCAACGACAGCCAAATCCTCACCAACAGGAGGAGCATCAAAGACAAGAGCACCATGGACAATGTCAGCAGCAGGCTGCAAGATCTAGACTGCCAAGGGGCAAAGCAGTACGACAGAGTCAGCAGACACAAGTGTGTGTTTGTGTTTGTATTGGTATGTGTGTGTGTGTGTGTGTGTGTGTGTGTAAAAAAAGAGGAAGAGAAAGGGAGAGAGAGAGAGAGAGAGAGTCTGAAGAAATGCACATTAGTATAATTCATTAATGGAAAGTTTCATTGCAGCTGTAAGGTAAACCTCACAGTAGCTTGTATGGTAGAAACACTTTTTATTCTGTTGAGGAGTGTATTTATTAAAGATTCTAGAGCGCTCTAGAATCTTTGGTATTTATCACAGTGATGTAATAATGTATTTACCTGTCTTTGTGATGTCAACAAAAGCCATGATCATAAAAAGGTGATGTCAATGAATATGATAGAGGTTATCATACTAACAGCATAATGATGCAGCTCCTGCTGAAGATAGCAATGCCTATGACAATACTGAACCCATTATCATTGACTGTAACAATAACAGAGACAATAGCAATGACACTGATGTCAGTCTGTTGGTGTGTTGGCAGCAGGCGGCATGTGAGCAGACTGTTCTTCTGCCACCACAAAGCCCTGTGGGCATCTCGGGCACCCAGTCAGACAGTGCCATCAGTGGGCAGGAGATCACCAATGAACAGCGCCTCTTCTATGGTGCCCACATTGGCAGCGAGACACGCAATGTGGAGTTCAAGAGAGGAGGAGGTTAGTGACAGTTTGACCAAGGCTTTTTATTGGTTTGTTAACTAAGTTGTTTTAGTTAACAAATAAGCTTTCTTATTTTCAGCTTATAGCCTCCTAGAGCTGGTCAAGATGTTGCTCAATATAGACACCATTGATAGTGTCCACTATCATTTTCTCGCTTCATTGCTTTTCATATAAATTTATCAAAGTTCTTCTTCTTGCTTCTGTGTTGTCCTCTGGATTCACAGTGTGTTCAGGGTAAAACCACAAAGGCTGAAAAGAAGCATTCATTTTGCTGTAGTCTACACCTCAGCCAGATGATATCACTTTTTTTTACCCAGGAAGCAGAATTTTTCTAAAGGTTTTAATGAAAACAAAAGCAATTTTGAGTGTTTTTAAAACACGCTTAGCTGATACCAACATCAATCTTATAAGGCTGAAATGACTTGCCGGGGATCCTTTAAACAGTTTTAAGACAGCAGAAGATATCAAAGAACGAAGGTGAGATAATCCATACCAATCAGTAAATAAGAAAAGAAACACAAAGTGAACAAAAACAATAACCTCAAGTTATTGATGAATGCCTGACACTGTATAAAACCCCTGGACAGACCAATAACTATGTCCCAGCTCAGCCCTTCCCTGTCCTTAATAAGGCATTAGAACCTGCCAAAATATTTTTGTCCTTATGGCGTCCTCTATTTCTCTCCTACTAAATATGCTCGCCTTGCATTCCAGCCAGGGGCTGAGCAGAGGCATGTAAATACTCTACTCTTACAAGCTAAATGAAACTGATTCAATTAAACCCAACCGTGTTTGCCAAACTGTCCTTCTACTGCCAACCGGAGTGAATGACCTGTTAAAGTGGAAACGACAGAAGGCAATAGCCTCTTAGTGCCCCCTGACAAAATGGCCAAAAGCAAAATCAATGCAGCGGTGTGTTTTTATCTGCGCGTTCATTTTAGTAAAACCACACCCACAGAGTAAAATTGTAAGTGGGAAATGGACAGTGTGTTAAAATGTTAGTAAATTAACTACATAACGATTATCTTATAAGAGTAATAAAAAAACATTTGATGCTGCAGTTGCCCTGCAATATACTAAAAGTACAGGGTTAAGAAGAGACACTAGAAATAAAAATGGCTGCATAATGCCAAATGACGTGATCTTTTTGATACGGTCCTAAATAAGATTGTTCACCTCATCGATCTTTGCAGAGTCCTAGCGTTTGAGTTACTTTTCTTCTATTTATTTTTTGAAAGTATTTTTTGGAATATTATTTGGAGTAATTTGAGAGCTGCACTACCTGTTGGTGGTGCATAGGCCTCAATGAGCTGCATCCAGAGATGTGAAAGCACTCATTGACATTGAAAGAGGACCAATGGTATTGATCAAAATGCCAATGAATTTCAACTCTGTGAGCCGAAAAGATTCGTTTTCTTCTGTATTTGTAATGAAAGACCTTTTTGAAAAAAAAAATGATTGCATCCCAACTAGACTCTCAGCATTGCATGGCACGTCTACCGCATGCACTAGTCAGAGGGCCTAATGCTTCCATTGTTACACCATTTGAAAGCACAGAAGAAAAGAATGTGCCGGAAAAGCTCCATACAATGCAGTCTGTCTCCTCGTCCTTCCACCTAAAACTGTCTTTCATTCTCTCTCTCTCTCTCTCTCTCTCTCTCTCTCTCTCTCTCTCTCTCTCTCTTGTCTCCTTTGGTGCTGTATGAGAGGTGTGCTGTTATTCCCTGTTGGCACTTCCTTGCTGGCATTCTCCTCACACGAACCCTGTTTCACATGCTTGCATTCCTCTCCTGACTTCATCTTCCTCTGAGACTTTCAAAGTTATGTGCAAGAGCCAGTCAATGGGGATGAGGGCACTCACACATACAGACGTACACTTTCATACACGCACGCACACACACACGCACACACACACACACACACACACACACAAACAAACACATTTACATCCACACACACACACACACACATACACACACACACACACACTGACCTATCAATCTTTCTTCCTCCTGTCTCCAGAGTCTGTTCTACTCTTTCTTTATGCTCCGCTCCACAGACAGTGAACATAACTTAAGAAAATAGATAAATGGAGATTAAAGTAGTGAACATACTGGTGTATTCTCCACCAATAAGATTGACACAATGAAAAAAATATATATATTTTTGCTTCCGACCATGTCTCATTTTATTATGCACTCTGCAGAAAGCGCTAGCAACGACCTTCTAAAAATAGCCCTTAATTACATTAATTATTCTCCAGTCAAGACTGAGAGGGGGAAAAATCTATGGCTTGATGAGAAGAGATATTACTCCTGGTTTCACACAAACAGCAAAGCTTCAGTCCACAGTACAGTAAAAATGGGAATGAAAAATCATAGGCACAGAAATACACACAAACATTATTGATTATGTTCTTAGTATTAAAACCAAAACCTAATATAAAACATTTAATAAATTCTTACTATTAATATAATACTCTTACTATTATTTATATTCTATCTTATTTTTTCTGTTCTGTTGCTATTACAATAATGCTGTTTGCTCTTCACAGGTGAGTACCTGCGCTCCACCTTTCGCTCCCACCTGCGGCGCTACGCCTGTGCCTTCCTGAACAGTGGCGGCGGAATGCTGCTGGTGGGCGTCGATGACGATGGCGTGGTGCGAGGCCTGCGCTGCGATCACCGACAGGAGGACCGCGCCCGGCTTCTCGTCGACTCCACGCTCAAGTTCTTCCAACCGCCGTTGCTGCCGCACTGCTACAGCCTCAGCTTCCTGACGGTGGTGCGCCCGGGCCCTGAGGGGATCGATCTGAAGGTAGCGCCCAAAACCAACATGTAGGCTATTTGCACTGGCACCTTTGCACGAGTGTTACTATATATCCTCCTGGTGTCAATCAGGCTCTGTAGTTTATAATACCGTGTTATAGAAGCTTAAGGATACAAGATTTTCCTACTTGACACAGAAGCCTATCTATCTATCTATCTATAGGCTACAAAACTCAACAATCAAATGCAATAATGTTGAGTATTTCAACTTATAGCTATTCAAGGTAACTTTTGTATCAATAAGAAAAATAATGAGAGAAAATGGTAGATAGATTGAATAGCAAACCATCAGCTAAACTTGATTGCCTTATTGCAGTTAATATTACAGGGATAGTTCGGTGTTTAACACATAGAGCCCCTTTCACAGGTTGTCTAAAATGAAATAAAGTGGTTGACATCAAAATCTTGATGATTGCTCCTGTCTCAGCTATTTGGGAAATATAGAATCACCTCTGCCTGCCTTTAAAGGATGCAACATTTTTCATTTAATTAATCCGTTTCGTACTGTTTAGGATGCTAACATGAGTCATTACATGGTGAACGAACGGTGTAGAATGCGCCACCGTGGCCTATAGTGGTAGATACAGCACTTGCAATGTTCAGCAGCGCAGACCGCCTCCAATTGAATGCAGTGCAATACAATGCAATACAGCGGTCTTTAGAGGGAGCTTGTGAGAGAGAAAAACAGAACATTGCTTAGCCCCTCTTTAAAATGGCTAGCAATGGGCATTTGTTGTTTCTATCCTTTAAACACTGGTTTTAAAAAAGTGCTACTCATGGAGTGATTAGTGGCGTTTGCTGATGTTCCAACCCAAGTATGGTAGCATGACAGTTTCTGTCATGTTTTATTTGCCATTTTGTAAGTCCCATAGGGATCTATTTGCTCCTTCATAGAAACAAAGTGCCAAATAAAACATGATGGAAGCTTTATTTCGCTACAATAAATGTTTTGGAACATCATCAAGCACCACTAACCACTTGGTGAGTAGCACTTTTTTAAAACCAGTGTTTTAAGGATAGAAACAACACATGCCCATTGCTAGCCATTTTGAAGGCAGACAGAGGTGATTCTACATTTCCCAAATAGCCGAGACAGAAGCAATCGTCAAAATTTCGATGTCAACCACTTTATTGCATTTTAGACAACCTGTGAAAGGGGCTCAATGTGTTAAAAACCGAACTATCCCTTTAACAGCTAACCTCATGCCAAAATTTCCCATGGAAACAGCCCAGTTAACAGGAATCTAATAGGGTCGTGTATGACAGCCTACCAGATCTGTGGAGCTAAAGGATGAGTTACAAAAAGGTTGTTGTTCACAAGAAACAAGAAAATACAGAAAATATTTTATATTTTATGATTAAGGTTTGCGTCGATGCCATACCTGACACTGTAAATGCTTTGTGGTTTCCATAGCAACCATTTTTGCACTCCACCTTGGTATATATTTTGTTTTGCATCATATCTCCATCTAACATGGTAATGAAGAAAAGGTGATATCTATTATGTTTTGATGCTCAAGGCTTACATTGATGCCAAAATGCTTTGTGGTTGCTGTGGCAACCATTTTTTCTTTCCACATTGAATTATGTAGGCTATTTTGTAAGTCTCCAACAATTGACAATTAATAAAAACCAGTGTGTACTCCTGTGTTTTAATGGTCAAGGATTACCATTCCAGGATAATACCATTCACAACATCATATATTCAAGCAAATAACTAAAGGTGAATTTAGTGATCCAGTAGAAAGGAAATTGCAGCATCTGATTATTTTGTACCATCACCTGCTGAATTCATGTAGATTGATATCCATTCATTAACTTGTTAATGCTGTGACTGTAGTCTTTTCTAGCTGTAGATTACCTTTCAAGAACGAGTTGTTATTACTGTGTCTCCAAAATGTATATATTCTGTTCATCAGTGATGAGTACAGCTTAACTAAGCCATGACTCCCTCAGGTCCTCTCAGTTATAAAATCTGTGTGCATGTTTTGTGATGTGAGGAATAAAGTGTGAGAACTCACAAAGATCAGCAGAAGTCGTGTACCCAGGAGCATCACAGTCTTTTGACCGTCACAGAACTTTTGTTTGGAGTCATTTTAAGGATACAGTATTTGAAGGATACAGAAGGCAAAGATAAGCTGCACTGTAAACAAAAATACAAACATTCAACTAAAAACTGTTGACCAAACTGAAAATAGTTAGGCAGCCCGGACACAAACTTTTGTTAGTTGTAAGTGTGTATTTTTTTTACAGTGTGGATTCAGGACTGAAAGTATGTTGCGGTCCGAGGCTAATGAGACAGTATGCAGTACTCTCAGTTGGTGTTGGATATTGTTGTTGTTGTTGTTGGTTGTTGTTATGGTTGCTGTTGTTGTTGTTCAGGTGCTGCGGCTGGTGCTGCAGCCTCCTCCGGCCCACACCCAGCTGGCGCTGTACCAGACAGACATGGGTGAGGTGTTCATGCGCAGGGACGGCAGCGTGGAGGGACCCCTCTCAGCCAGCGCTATCCAGGAGTGGGCCAGACAGGTGTGTGTGTGTCTCTCTCTCTCTCTCTCTCTCTCTCTTTGTGTGTGTGTGT
>JAGFZM010001393.1:0-22458 GCA_017657215.1 Limnothrissa miodon | reverse complement strand
TGCGACCTGTAGCGACTTGCGTTGCGACCTGTAGCGACTTGCGTTGCATGCAACTTCTAACAACTTTTGCATACTTGTGTTGACTATGCATCGTCCTTCATCGTTGTTCTATTTCAGCAAAGAAATGTGGTGCTTTGGGACAGCATGAGAGCATGATTTTAGGAACTTGGCATTGAGCTGAAAAAGGTATCCACTTCAAATGGGAAAATGTGTTTTGGGCCTGGGGTCTTTGATGTGTTACAAACAAAGATGGGAGAATTCCCACTGCGTGTGTTTATCAGTGTGTGTGTGTGTGTCAGTGTGTTTGTAAGTTTGTATTCACAGAGACCATATGGCAATAATAGGGGATTTACACTGACAGTTTGACGCTCCACTTATTCGTCTACAGCCTTTCTTCCTCCGTTCTCTTTCTGTCTGTCTGTCTCTCTTCCTCCATCTCTTCTCTTCTTTCTCTCTATCCCATCCCACCTCCTCCAGACCCCTCCCATCTCCATGGAGAATGCCAGCCCGTTGCCACGGCGTTTGGATCCAATTACAGCAGCAGCGACCTTGGAGACGGAGTGGCGGTGTATTTCCAGACGGACTCGGTCGCTCTGTCTCTCTTCTCCGCACTCCTCCTCCACTTATCCTTGCCTTCCCCCTCCGCATCTGTCAATCCTCCTACCTCTCCTCTCTCCTTGCTATCCTCTCATCCCTCCATCATGGACCCGTCTCTCCTCTTCCACTTTCTTCTTTCTCTTCTTCACTCCATCCATTTCTCCTCCCTCCACCACACACCCACCTACCCTTGTCTTCATCCCTTTTTTTTAGCCATCCCTCCTTTTCCCCTCTATTCTCTCTCTCTCTCTCTCTCTCTCTCTTTTTCTCTACTTCAGACCCATCATGACTACCTGTTGCCACGGGGACGCTCCCCCTGACAACAACCTCGAGCTCAGAGACACAGTGGCTAAAATACAATGCTGTCCCCTCCCCAATCCCATAACACTCAAAGACTCACTTAAACAACTCGGTAACATTTTGCCTCTAACTGAGGTGTCCAAATAACCAGATTATTTGTGTTTTGCATTATCCTTAAAGTAATTTGGACAGCATTATCATACGAAGGTCGGACAAACATAAGTGTTATACCCCATAGTCATTCTGGATATGCACTGAGCACTTCAGAGTAAAAGGGAAATAAAACAAAATCATTACAGCATGCTGATTATATTGCCATCAAACACCAGTTAGCATGCTGTTCAAGCACTGCCAGTGATGCTCTGGGAAGAGTTTTGATTAAGGTTTTGTGTCTGTTGGTATGGGCCTATTTCACAGCAGCCATTTTTCCAAAAAGTTGCAGGACCTCTTCTCTTGAAAGAAAGAGGAACTAATTTTTGGTTACTGATGTGACAGATTAAGTGGGGGGTGGTGGTGGTGGAGATTTTCACTTCTTTGACTCTCAAATCAAGGCAATAATCTTCCATTCCTACTGAACACGTTTTTGCGTATCTATCTATGAAGGATGCACCTGTGCTTCCTCGGACCTTTCACCTCTCTCCCCCGCCCTTGTTCCTCCTTCTGCTCCGTGAGCCTCGAATGATTGCATTGCACAAAGTCAGAGGACCGATGTTCAACAAGAGATAGAGGTCAGGGTTAAATGATTAGGATCGCCAAGCAGAGGTTGCCAAACAAACAGATTTGTCCCATCTTCAAATGAAAGTGGGCACATTTCAGAGTGAACTCATACAGTATTTCATAGAAACATGAAGTAACATCACGAACATTAGGCTGTGTCATTTGTATGAGATCACAGGCTATATGAAAACCCTGCAGCTGTCATCCCTCTGTGCTCGCCTGACTCGTTATTTGGGGAAATATTTAGGAATGGGTCCTGCATGAATGTTTCAAGTGAGAAAGCCAGAGCCAATTGGCATAGCAAAACAGAGTCAAGAGAAAAACATTCTCAGACCCACCTATCTGTTTTCTCACTGGGCAGACTTTTGTCAACCCCTTAAAAAAAACAGTGCCCTGCATGGGTGTGTGCTTTCTCACTCAAGTACATATTTAGATGGGTACTTCTGTTTTACTTGAGTAGATTTCATGCAATTTCAAGATACTTTTACTTAATTACAACATTTTCACTTCTTTTTCCTGCCTACAAACTCTCTAGTGCAGGAACTCTCAAAAGCACACCCTCTCCCCCACTTCCGCTGGTTCCTTTCTCAAACAGGGTTAATGACACCAGATTTGTTTACAGCAGAGAAAAGACGAGAGAGAGAGAGAGAGAGAGAGAGAGAGAGAGAGAGAGAGAGAGAGATTGCTATTTTGCCTTGCTTTTCTTTCTTATCAAAAAGCTAATTTGCCAACTTGGTCAAAAGTGTGCTTCAGAGATTTTATTTTGGCTTGTGTGTGGCTTTGTGTAGGAGGAGGAAGAAACCATAGTTGATGTTTTATTCAAGGATAAAAAGTACACGGTAACATAACTATATATGTTTTACAGACATAATAAAACCCCCACAAATATCATTCTTCTATCCTTCTTCAACCTCCACTCTGAGCACGTAAGATAAACAAAGGGTCATCGGGGTCCTTTTTAGGACTTAAAAGTGAAGTACTTGAAAACAAGCATGATTACACACACACACACACAACTCATCCACTGTCCGGTGCATCCACCCAGTTACTTGGGTAAAGTGGCGGCTGACTCTTTTGCGCATTGGCTAATTATTCTTCTCTGACTAAGGAGCTATTTTTAAAGCTTCTGAATCTCTATTGCACGGTGGGCTGGGACTGACTCAACACAGGTGGAAGAAGAGGAACAAGAAAAAAAGAAGACAAAGGCAAAACAAGCCACAAAATGCAAAGTAATTGAGAAATGGAGTGAGTCATTCCAAACGGAACAAAATGAATATGCATGCATCTGCATATAAGGGGCAGATAAAAAGGGAGAGAGAGAGAGAGAGAGGAAGATATTAAAAGTGTTTTTTCTCCCCCCGCCCCTCTCTGTTCCCAGGTCCCGTAGTCGGCTGCTCAGAGATAACGGGTCCCGGCGGGTTAGCAGCAGCGTGGCTTAATTAAGCAGTGTGAACTTTGACCCAGAGTGATGCGCTGGGAGATGGAGAGAGCAAGTGTGAAGAGAGAGTTCAAGATTGGCGAGGAAAAAAAACACTAAGAGACTGAAAGAGATAGAGACTGTGAGTCTAGGAAAAAAAGACTCAGTGCGAGAGAGAGGGAGAGAGAGAGAGAGAGAGAGAGAGAGAGAGAACAAGGTTATAGTGAGCAGTACAGGCTGAAAAGGGAAACAAAGTGTACACCATGGAATCAAAGGCAGGAACACTGGGATATAACAAAATAGACACACACACACACACACACACACACACACTGTACATTCACAAAGAAAACAAGACAAACACAACAAAGGACATAACAGCCCTGAACAGTGCGAAGGATAAGAGAGAAGCCATGGGGAAAGTGAGACAAACACACACAAAACTGAGAACCTTAAGAACAGAACAAGGAGATAAACAAGAGAGCAAAAAGTTAGGGAGGCACACGCACAACACACATACACACACACACACACACACACACACACACAAATCACGAAAGATTCGATGTCTTTAGACCTGTGGGAGTCAAATTGGGCTGTTGATGTAGATAGAGGTGTGTGTGTGTGGGTGGGTGGGTGCACATGTGTAGGTGTGTGTGTGTGTGTGTCTGTGTGCGTGTGAGGTGCATCTAGACTAGAGGGAGACGGCTCCTGCCCCTGCTGATGACGCACTTTCTGCCCATTGTTGCCAGCCACTGACGTCCAAACAAACATGCAAATGTTCAGAGGGGAACACTGGAAAGGTCCACACAGCCAGGGCTATAGGGCTATAGCCAGACCTTAACAAAACACACAGGCAAATACCCATGGGGGGGGGGGGGGGGGAGGTTGGGTGTATAGTCTGGCTGTAGGGATGAATGGCTAGAGAAAGAATAAGAGAGACTTTGTGGCAGTTCTCAGAAGGACAGACAACATAGCCTACCACATGCCCACAGACGTTGGAAAAATAAGCCCACTGTGTAGTATAGTACAGTATAGTCTGTAACTTTGTGCTGTTTCTCTTAGCTAAATATGATGTGTGTAAAAGCTGAAGTGAGATCATTCAGCGGATGCCCATCATGGGTCTTATTCAAACATGTTTCATTCACAACTCCACGTATGGCAGCTTTCGTAATCAGCAACCTCTTTAACAAGTTATATAACAGTTCAGCGCTAAATAATGACACTTGGACCTTGATTATATACATGAACAATATATACATCTACAGTATGTATTCATATATAAATAGATAATTTTTTCTGCTTCAAAGATATTTGTTGTCATGGTGTGATTATAAATTCTATAAACAGTAGCACAAACCTATGCTCTCCAACCTCCAATACAATAGAATGACTATACTATGCAACATAAGAGGAACACTTATGTTCAGTGGCCCGGTGAAGAGCTGAGTTGGGGAAAGAGTGAGATAAAGTGCATTGAGTGCGATAGGGATTGGGTGTTGGTGTACAGTGTTCAGAGTTCTAGGGATTGGGTGGTAATGTTGGTGTTCAGTGTTTTCTATTACATCCAAATATTTTTCATGTATACATTTTTCATAGAATATATCTTTTCATGCACTTAAACTGAGAAGGTTTGACCTTAATATTGAAGATTAAGTCATCCATGAATTTATCTTTTAAATATGTACAGTATGGATCTAAAGTATATGTCTTTTCTTTACGAGTAAAAGGGTTCTTTTCACTCTTTTTGAGAGTGTGACATTTTACAACTTCACTTAAAAACCTGCTCAATCACCCCTGCTACTTTAGGTTAGATCTTAGTCTGAAGATAGGAACATGTTCTACCTGCCTTGTTGCCAGGTCTGCAGTGATAGAACAGAGGTGAACTGAGGACACAGAGACGAGAAAGAGAAAACAACAAAAAAGGTGCAGCCTTTGGGTTTAGCTCGCAGCTTGGCACATGCCACAGCACACACACACACACAGTGCACACACCCACACGCATATGCACAATAACACCTAAACGTATCTTCACAACCATCTCACTTTCACATTTAAAACATCTTGTTTTATCTTTGGCCTGCCGTGAATAAGAAAAGTATGTTACTGTAACTTGAGCGGTTGCAGAAAATACTATATTTACGGTTAAAATGCGGATAGGAATCGCCGGTGAGAATATATTTTGTAATTTTTTTATTACGGAAAAATGTTCCAAAGTTAAATAGACCAGGATTTTGGTTAAATTGAATAATGTTAATGATTCATGCATTCTTGTCCTTAACCACTAAGGTCCTCCACCTTAAAAATACTCTGAAACATGGCCAGCAGCCTTCACATATGATCTGGAGTCCAGAAGGTTGTTATTTGAGAAGTTCATACAAATGCTGCTAAAGCTTGACATGAAGTTCTCTCACTGTGAAGTCACTCAAATTCCTCATTGATGCTGAAATTCTTTGTCAATCTGTCAACGACAACTGATAGTTAGCTGATAAATTAATATTTTGTTCAATTATTTTCAGTGAAGGCATCAATATTCACAGAATAAGCATTGTCATTGCAAGTGCTATAAAGACACTGTAGTATCAGTTTCTTTGTAACTGGCACAGAAAGGAAATGAACTTGTTTTGAATCATTGCTCGTGCCAAGCTCCAAAACTCACATATTTTCGCCTTGTTGCCATCTTTTTCTTTTTGTGTTTGATTCTTAGCCTGCTAAGAGGTGAAGCGGTGATGATTATTGCTAAACTTTGCACATCAGGGGCATCACTCAGTCAGGAAGTCTTAGCTTCAGGTTAGAAAAAATCATAGTTCACATAGTTCCGTGTTTTGTGAACATCACCTAGCAGGAAAAAGAGTCAAAAGTGTGTACTTTTAAATGCAGAAAATTAGCATTTTGAACAATGTGCCACCCAAAACAATTTTTTAGAAGAAGACAGCATGACAATCATCACTGTTATGCCACATCAGTGTGAGAGCCTCTGCATTTATTGTCCATCTATAGAAACTACAGAACTGTTATATCTGACTGTTGTTATACTGTCGTGTATGCAGCACAACTAAAATTCACCAGTGTTTAAGTAGCCAACTGGAAGGACACAACAGGCAAATTAACAAAAATCCAACTAACGTTTTATTTACATTAGCCACTACCGGACCTACCAGAGCAGCAGTCAGAGAGAGAGAGCTCTAGTGGTGCATTCCCATGTATATACTTTCAAAGAACCAATAGGCCACCACCACAATTACCAAAATAGAAGTCTGCTCAATACAAACCATCGAATAATAAAATGGCTTGTCTGTGTTGGAACACACATACACCTGCTGTCATGAAACCAGACTGGACTTTAGGAATCCCTCATCTCAGGTCTCTTTTGGACTGCATTACTGAATCAACAGATGCTAGTTCTAAATCACAGAACACAGAAATAGTTGACCAGTATAGTGTATTGATTAGTGTGATCAGGATTTTAAGGGACTTAAGGTATGTGAGGAGTTAACATTAACTATTAACCAACCAATGTGTGCTTAACCCAAGATAACTTTGATTAAACATCAGCTTTTAGAGTGTGCAAAATTTCTGCAGGTGATAACATTTAAGTATTTTCTGCATATCATTCTGCATTTATTTTAAAATATCTATGCCTGAAAGTCATGTCAGTGTATAGTATGCAAGCTGATGACAGAGTAGCATTGTGGGTATGTGATTTGGTGGCTGTAGTTCTGGTGTTCCTGCCATGGTTTCTTAGGCTCACCACAGTAGGCTTTCCATGACAAACACACAAAAATCTAAATGGGGAATTTGAACTTGTGTGGATGTTGTGGAGTTGAACAGCTATCTGCTCCCCATCTGCTGTGTGAGGAGGTGTTCAGGCAGAGCAGTGTGACAGAAAGCAGGTCTGTGTCTGTGTATGTGTGTGTGTGTGTGTCTGGGGGCCGTGGCATTGAGAGCACACAGGAAGCCGGGATGCCTGGAAGTCTTACATCCTGTGATAATTCCTCTCCGCGATCTGCACTCCATGCTTTGACCTGAAAAGCACTTGAGGACATGAATGTGTGTGTGTGTGTGTGTGTGTGTGTGTGTGTGTGTGTGTGCGTGCGTGCGTGTGCGCTACTCTTCCCTGCCAACTTGGTGTGAGCCGAGAAGTTGATCAGTAAACAGACTGTGTGTGTGTGTGTGTGTGTATGTATGTGACGGTGCATGTATATGTGTGTGTGTGTGTGCGCATGTGTGTGGTGAATCCCCCGAGGGGAGGACACTGCCTGTACCAACAAGCCTGCCAGTCACAGAGGATGAGAAACAAGAAGTGAGTGCAAAGAGAAGAAAGAAGAGAGAAAGAGAGCAAGGAGCAGTATAGAACAAGGAAAATAAAGAAACCACAAAGGGGAGTTGAAAAAAGAGAGATGTGTGAATGTGACAGAGAAACGGAAAGAGAAAAAGGGAGAGAGAGACAGAGAAAAAAGAGGGTGGGGCAGTGTCTGAGTGTGTGGTGGTGAAATCAGCCATTACACACAGTAGCATCGAGCAGGCAGATAGAGCATCTTTTTTCTGTGGAGCAGGGAGGGGCACCAACCGACTTCCAGCAAGGAGTACACACACACACACACACACACACACACACGTCACTCTCAGGCTGGAAGGGACAACTCCCTGAGTTCTTACCACGGAGTCGGGGTGTGGCGTCAGCTGTTCAACCGTACACAAAGAGCTTTATCACGCTTACTGGGAAACTGATAAGTCTTTACTGCTACCAGTTAACTTCACTGCACTGCCTACAAACACAAGAATGTAAACCAGGGGGACTAATGCCCATTAGACACTGGTGTATGCAGGCCCACTACTTCTAGTGAAAAGAGCGTTTATGTATTTCTAACTTTCTAAAAATCCATTTATTACATGTATTTTTTATTACAATAATTTTTAAAAATATGTCATTATGCCATTACAAAGGTGTTGCAGTGCACAGACGAAGCTCTCCGATAACAGCCCTCTATTCTCAGAATGCTACTTAAGGGTGCTCTATGAGATGTCGCAGGATTTTAGCGTGATTTCATTTTTATCTCAAATTGTATGCATCTCCCCTTGATCGGCTAGCTTTCTGCCCCCCCCGAATACACTATGAAAAAATGATCTTGAACAACAATACAGGGGCTGTAATAACTCAAACCTGAGTGGTTTATTCAATCAAATGCTAGCGTCTGACGATAAACCAAGGTGGACAACAAGATGGGGTGGGAGTTAATGCGCATCCTCTAACGTCTTTATTTTCAATTGGTGGGCCGTGGTTTGTTATGTTTAGGTTTGTTTGAGTGTTCTTTGAGTATTACAAGCTCTGTGTTGTTGTTCGAGACCGGGGTTTTTCATTGTTTTTTTTTTTTTTTTTCAAAGTTTTTCATGTTGTCATCATTTAATTTCAATAGCCCAAATACAAATATTTTTACTGAAAAAATATTGATGTGAATATTTCACCACCTTGCTGTGCAGAAAATGCAAAGCTTATCTGAACCAACTCTTGCCAACTCTTACTTTACCACAATTACACATGCACACTTGTTGGACAAACATTGGCATATCTGAGGCTCACCGTTTTTCCACACAGTTTTTCTGCTGTCATAGCACCTCCACACAGTATTACGCTACAATAGTATAGGCCACTTTTCCAATTCTGTTAGTTCTAAAGATCAAATGTTTAAATTACATCCTCTGCCAATGGGAAGTGTTTTGACTGAAAAGAGAGAGAGTGTGTGTCAGGCAATGCTGCTTTCTCCATCAACAGGTTTAATCATTCTGATGGTTATATTGCTCCAGCTGTGTCCCATGTCTTTAGTAAAATCAAGCCTAAGCGTTTTTCCAGTAATTCGTCCCTAGACCATGTCCACTTTTCAAATCGAAACCCCATAGGAACAGCAATGACATGTACATCAATAACATCAATGATATGTTTGGACTTTGAATAGATTAGCATTTTGCACCCCAGAGACAAAACTACAGTTTGTCATCACCACCTAAACCCAGACATCTGTTTTACACATCCACACAGACCCTCAGGATTGCCCTTTCGCACAGGCTTGGCTCTTGTCTGGCTTCACCTGTCCATCTGCTGACAGTTGTCTTGGCTCTGTGTATATTAGGGGCTGTGCTTCCCTTTATTAAAGGCCTTCACTCACACTGTGTCTAGCCAGCTTTAATGACCACTTTTGTCCCAGACTAGAGGTATAAAAACTGAAGGGTGTCTATAAAAACTTGTTGTGTTTGTATTAAACAAGTGACTTACTGACTGCACCTGGGCTATGAACACCAACACCAGTTTTCAATGCCAGTCGACTAGGTTTTCTAAACAGCCTCATATGACATTTACAAGCCCTTCATAATCATCCATAAGCAGTTAGCAATGCCCTACAAGCATGCAGATCTTTTTCGGGTCATACCACAAAGCCATTGCTGCCTTTAAACCATTGTTAGCTAAACGCCATTGTGCTCTCACATAGCAAAAACTGCGCCTTTTAGCATAGAACACACGTTTGGGAGAACTTCACAAAAAAATCGGAGCGCATGGATTTATCTTTATCAGGACTCACTTCCATCGAGACTGAGAGAATGAAGAATCCCATTTATATTCATAGACTGGAACTTTAGAAGTAATCTTTATGGTTATGAATGCTACACCACATCCCTGACCACTGGAGCAGCCTACTACTCAGTTTGGAAGTAGTTCTGTTAGGAAAAAAAATAGGTCACAGCTCTTGCTAAAATGGAGCATGGCTTTTTACATGAGAGTTTTTCACGAGATGTTCTCATCTGGCACTTTCATTGGTTAGAAGGCAAAGGTGCAATTGCATCAACTATGCAAACGACCAACATGTTTTTCCCCTTGCCTAAATACTAAAGGTTCACCATGGGACACAAATAAACAAAGCTTTGCTAGCACTCTCTTGTTGTCATCAACTCCACCTAAGAGATCAAAACTCAGACTCAAACCGAGAGCAAAACTATGAGTCAAACCACGATTCAAAACAACATAATTTATTGCTTGATTAGATTGATTTTGTATGTGCTGTGTGTTGCTATAAATGTCATTCTGAAGTGCACACTTACATTGGGGGCAAGGGAGATATGAAAAGATTTACTGTAAATTGAAGAAAAGCACATTGGGATACGTGGGCACATACGCTCAGCTGTATCAGGGCAACCAGATGGGCACTTGTGGAACGACAGAGGAAACGGAAAGAGATAGACCTGTTCTGCCTATTCTGGTTATTGCAGGAACCCAGAGCAAAACATTAAGCTAAAAAAGCCCTAACTGTTCTGAGGATGGCTATCGTTCCTCTAGTACCTAGAAATGTACATCTACGACCAGCGGTTCCACAGGCTGTATGTTGTAATCATTTCTGTTAAGAGAAGAGTCTGCACAGACCCTTGATGTGCAACTTGCTGTCAAACCTAAACTCATCAACACACCACATCCAAAACAAACAGCCAATTATGAGGTGTGACAAATCCAACAAGCGCGTTGCAATGACAGCAAACTACTCTTGAGGGACTTTGGGTAATAGAGAGAAATGCAGACAAAAAGAGAAAGGGGGAGGGAGAGAGGGAATAACAGAGAGTGAAAGCGAATGAAATTCTCCCCCACTTCACATGTGCCATCTCCTCTGAGGAAGGAGGTTAGGGGCCGTGGCATGCCCAGGCAGGTCTCCCCCCCCCCCCAGCCTTAAGGCAATGCTCCTCGCTGGGCAGCGCAACCAGGGGCAACTGATGCAACACTACGTGTGGCCTTGTGAAGCAGACAGTCAGTGACGATTCCCTACGAATGACTGTTTGACTGGCGGATCGACCAATGAGTAAGTGAACGAGTGAATGAGTAAGCGAATGTGTGCTCAGCACCTCAGAGACGTGTGTGTGTGTGTGTGTGAACATGTCACAGACAAAGGTGTTTCTATTCACGTGAAGAGGAGTTCACCTCAGGTGTTTGGGGTATCAGGTATGTAGGTAGTCGTAATATTGTTGGTGATTCTCCAGCTTTTCCAGTGGTAAACAGAGATTGATTGAGATTCCCATGGCGATGTAGTAATGTGATGGGGGTTCACTGAATGGAGTCTGCTGGCTTTGTAAGGGAGCTAGAACCCTGTAACACTATGGAGTAATAGAAATATCACATATAAATACTACAGATCTTATGCTATATACTGTATGTTGACATTTCAAAGTGATCTGCAAGGACTAAATACAGAAATTGTGCCCATTCCTGAGAGCCCCTATTTTAGGTATTCAAGAAGAGAGGGCTCTTCAGGTTTCATCAAGAGGGAATTTGGTCTAATTCCATCCAATTATGGCTGTGTAAAGCCAGTAAAAGACACAATATATGTCCTTGTATAACAAAAACCAAACACACACAAAAAGAAAGAGAGAGAGAGAGTTAGACTCAAACAAACATCTGAAACTGCTAATGAAGACTTCATACAGAACAATTCTTTAAATAAATATTTTATTGTCAATGAAAATAAATACATTTTCTTAAAATAGGAATCAATAACATTAAAAAAAAGCATTGTGTGGGAAAAGACTTTGCCTAAGAGATTACCCTACTCCAATGATGCCATGAACTCTTTTGGGAACTTATGGAACGTAATTACCCCTCCTAACCCTCATGATGGTTCTCTGCTCCAGTGGAGTTCACACAACTATAGCTAGCATCTGACTTTAGCGGCCCAGAGGCAGTTACGACCTGATCCAGGTCCATTTGTGTTACAGGTTGAGACGCTCTTTGGAGAAACACATTTTGTTTCCAGCCAGGCTAGGCTACACTGGTTTCCTCTTCAGTGGATCTCCTTATGAAGCGTACAGTGCAGGCACTGGATCAGATGGTATTAAAGCTGATGTAAGCAAAGCTAGCGCTTCTTGCTAACTCCCACCAGACTTTACAGTCACAGTGGGAGTCCGCCCCCTTCCCTTCGTTTCAAAACTATGGCTGCCAAGCAAGGGTGACCATAAGCGATTGGCAAACAAAGCTGGGCTGTTTTGAAATTTCAGTTGCTGCTTACGGTGCCCAAGGGGAACGATTTCTGTACCTTTTAGAGCTTCCTAATAGCAGTCCATAAAATAAAGCCAATCGAGTGAAAAAAAACAGCTAGCTTTCTACACTTAATGTTTAAACTTCAAAGCCCACAGATATCCACTCCTCTCTTGAACAGAAGGATTTGAGCTACTTTCTTTAGACATGTTTTCTTTCTTTTTTTTTCCCCTTAAAAAGGGTATTTGATGAATCGTCTGTACCTATTATTGATATACTCACAGACAAAAAGAATAACACAAAATCACAACTCTTTTTGTCGAATACAATACAGAAGTCCGTAAGGTTACTCTCCATAGAATTTTCTCAGTGTTTGGTCGACTGTGTGTGTCGTGAACAACAACAAAAAAAGAAAGAAAAAAAGAAAAAAAAAACGTGAAATGGAGGGAAAACAGGAAAAAGGAGCAGCTGTCTACTTCGCTCCTTTCTTCCGTTGAGTGTCATCTCTGTCTCTGTTGTTAATGCCCTGGCCTGGCCTGGCTGGGTGACAGCCCTTAAAGGGGTGGAGGAGGAATGAGAGGGATAGAGAGAGAGAGAGAGAGAGAGAGAGAAATCAATAGAGATAGAGAGAAAAGAAATGTGTCTTAGAGAAAGACAGACATAAAAACGAATGAAGAAAGGAGGAGAGATAGACAGAGATAGATGGAAATAGAAAGAACCACAGACGACGGGGCAGAATAAGGAGAGAAAGAAGAGAGGGAGTGAGTGAAAGAGGAAGAGATATTTTCAACACAGGACAGTAGTGTTGAGCTCGGCAGCTCTGAAGGAACAGATTAACCCATAATGCTGCCGTGCTATCCAACCCCATCCCCCCCATCTCCTCTCCTCCCCTCGTTCCTCTGCCACCCACTGCACTGCCCTGCCACAGCACAGGAAAAGGGAGACAGAGTCAGACTCGGGCACACGTGTCCCACCTCCACCCTTTGACGACTGGCAGGACAAACACCTCCAAAGACTTCATTAGAAATGAAAAAAGCACCACCAGCAGAACACGTCCATTTTGTAATTACGCCTGGGCTACAGGGAAAGGCAGCATGGGGCTGACCTCAATTAAGACAAGCATGTGAGGAAATGTAATTTAAATCTAATCAGCTACAAAACTTGCCGAGTAAGCTGCAACACACACACTCACACACACACACAAACTGACACTCACACACACTTTGCGAAAAAAAAATAAGGAAATAGCTCCTGTACTGGAAAGCTGTTGGACACATGTAATTGAACCAGTGTTGCAGGTAGAGGGTGGCTGCTTCAGCTGATAATTAAACTAGTCAGGGCCAATCTGGCTGGGCCAGTCATCGGCTGTCCAACTGACGTGTCAAACTGATTTGGACCGTCCAACCCAATACATGTGGCCACCGCAGTGCTTCGCTGCGATGATGACATTTTAAGTAGCAATTTCAGTGTGTCAGTTGTTGTGGAGATGTGTGTCTCAAGTGTGTGCACGCGGTGTATGTGTGTGTCTGTTCACTCCCAGATTAAAAGGAAAAAATAAATACTAAACAGGCCATAGCAGCTATTGCATGGGGCTCTCAGGAACATAATCACAGCCAGTGTTTTTAGAAGATCTGACACAGAGTCCCTGGGACGCATTGAAAATTATTGAAGAGTTATTGAAAAGAGGGAGAGAGAGAGAGAGAGAGAGAGAGAGAGAAAGAAAGAGAGAGAGTTAGAGAGAGAGAAAGAGAGAGAGATGTAGTAGCACGTAGACTACTGCTAGTTACAGTACACTACTAAAACCTGAAGAATGTTGGACTGCCAGTTGTTGTGAGAACCAGTACAAATCCCATGGAGCTTTTGGCAGGGCTATTGAACCTTCCATGCAAAACAGCGGAGTGTATCCATTGACAACCTTTGCAAAACAAAGAGTTTGTAAAAGAGCAATGTAAAAAAAAATGCTGTACATACTCCTAAGGCATGCTTATACATACACACACACACACACACACACACACACATACACACACACAAAGAGCATATTAGTTCCTCTTTCCTCAAAGTTTCAGCACTTGCCTGTCTTTCGATTGCAGAGCACAGGCGGTTTCGGCCTTACAGTGGAAATCACAATGCTATGTCATTAAGGCAATTCTACAGCTTCGGCTAAACCTGTTCAGAGCTTGTACTTTTACACAAGGATGAGGAGATATGGCCTACCAATGGAGCTTCACTACAGGACAGGCCCTTCAAAGCATCAAGAAAGAACCCACTGTACAGTATCATACTATAGTGCCAGTGAATTCATTTGGTTTAATTCAGTTACCAGTCAAAGAGAAGAAAAACAACAACAACATTATGAACATTATGTAATATATTGCATTGAGCTGAATGCATTTGTGTCATTTTTTCCTTCCTTTCTTTGTTTTTAACTTAAAATAGAACATGTCATTTTGGAATCACCTTTTAAGTCGTACTACTGAGAGATACAACAATGATCATAATAGTAACATAACAGTGTATCATTTGTGGCTTCTCGTGTGACAACATCACATTCTACACACACGCACACACACACACGCCTAACCAGACCAAACCTAAGCCCAAGAACTTACTTACTACATGCTTTAAAGAAATGGGAGGCGTGGTTGGACTTGCTTACTGAAGTGCCTGCCTTCATTACCCTCCCCGAAATAAACAGACCCATTCATTGTCACTCAATTCAAGTGTCCACTATTTGGTGGGATTCATAAATAAATACATTTCTAAATGCCATAGGATCTTTTAGTCCATAGGGTGGAGGGCATTGAAGCAGCCAGACAGACAGATGTTCGTATTTTTTTTTTGTTGTTTGTTTGTTTTTTCCTTTTTAAAACACGCTGTTCTTGGCAGCCTCTTTGTCCACCATGATAAGAGAGTCTACATTCATTCGTGTGGAGATCAGTCAATGGTGCGGACCCACCCTTGGAGGGTGGGTGGGGCACCAGGGGGGTGGGGGGGCAAGATTGGAGGGCAAATGAGGACAAGGCAGGGCTGGTCCAACTTCATAATCCGGGCGTCCATGGCCGAGACCAGCTCGTCCGAGGGCTCCTATGGTGAGGAGAGGCAGTCCCCGTGGGGTCAGAAAGATTCAGAGACCACAAGCAATGCGACTTCATCTTCCTTCTCTCTGCGACTTTGCGCTCTCTCAAAAACAAAGTACACTCACTCACGCGCACACACATGTACACATAAGGTGGTGTGTGTATGTGTGCAGTGTTAAATGTCTTGTCATATCTTGGACTCACACACACACACACACACAAACACCGTAGAGAGGAAGGAGACAGCATCCCTCTCTTGCTGTGCGGTGGTGGTAATGGTGCTGGCACCGTTGCCGTGGCGACCAGGCCCCCCTTTCAAAAAGGATAATCAAAACAACAACAGCAAAAAAAAAAACCCATCAGGATGACTGTCACCTGCTGGACAGAGCTGGACCCAGCTCAACAGCTGACTGTGCTCGGCTGCTGCTTGCACATTAAGTCCGAGAAGAAGTCAAACTCGTTCTGTCCTAAGAAGAGCTCGGGCAGCTCCTGCACGCGGTCCAGTCCCAGTTCCATGACCAGCGACGTCAGAACCTCCTCGTCGATCAGGTCCGTGTCCATCACGTTGAGGCCGAGCGCCGGGCCGGCCATGTGCTGCATGCCAGCTAGTTGGGCCGGACCCATTCGATACTGTGCCCCGTTCCCACCCATGTGGTTCCCATTCATGGGGCCCAGAGGGTGGCCGTGGTATTGGTTGTTGAGCTTCTGGAGGTGCATGCTGGCCATCAGCTGCTGGGAAGGGGTCAGGCCTCCTCCGCCCATGTACTGTTGGGGATGCTGGCCCTGCGGATGCATGTTGTGATGGTGCTGTTGCTGCTGCTGCTGCTGCATCTGCTGCTGGTGGTGGTGTTGGCTCTGCCCGCCGTACATCATGCCAGGGCCCTGCATCGGGTGGTGGTGCCCGCCACCCATGGGCCCACCGCCGTTCACCTGTCCGTTCATTCCAGCGCCAACCATGCCAGGGCCAGGTCGCATTCCCACGTCCATGGAGCCCTGAGGGGGGCGGCCGTAGTGCATCACCTGGCCGTTGGGGAGCGTCCTCAGGCCGGAGGGTGGGCCGTGCTGGGGGGCGCCATTCATGCCCATCCGGTAGCCATGCAGGCCGCCTGCTGAGCCGTGGGTCATTGGCATCATCATGTGGTCAGCCATGGCTACTATTCAAGTCTCTGTGGGAGAAACAAGATGTGTGGTCAATTCACATTCAATTGATCAAACTCAACATGCCTTCATTCTTCTGCTGGGTGCAGGTCATTTATATGGCTTTATGATTTAAAAAAAAATCAATAAACTCTTTTTCCTGAATGTTTGAAAATCTATGGACGTTATAAGCCTACTTATATTTTGCTCCAACAAAACCCATCATGTGTCAGGCTTACAGAATGCAAACTACGCTGGGGCCCTAATGGGTAACCTGCTAAGGAAGCAGTGGTACCAAAGCCTTCTGCAAACAACACATTGCACGAGTGGAAACCGCACAAGGCCCATGGGAGCAACAAAACAAATACCAGCTAAACTAGGCTAACAGCTCTTCAAATAAATGTATGAGTATCGTACACACTTCTGTAACGAAACACAGTATCGTTTTTCCTTTTCAGAATCTTGTTTGAATTTTAAGCGTGCTTATTGTTGCAGGTAGGGGTATAGGCTGAGGCATGAACAATCCAGTGAGAGCGCAGAGAGCGAGTCCTCTTATTGAGATGCCAATCGACCTATTGAGATGAATCGTACACTTATTTCAGAGGAACGATCAAACAAGACCATCAGTGCCTATTCGATCTTTCGCCTGTTGGTAAGACATGGTGGGAAAATGTTACCTTGTCACCCATTGCCAGAAGGACGCACAAGGGCGCTGACTACATTTCAATTCAACGTTAATAATAAATACGGCACCCAACGAGATCATAACGATCCAGACGAGAATGCGATCAGTCTAAGAGGTAAACGAGTATTTTTTCCTTTTCAGCATTATTGTAGCAAGGTCAAAGACGGTATCTAAGGAGGCTTTTCACAGCCATGCACGTACTCAAGCTAATAATATCTTTGTTCACTCTGTCCAGGTAGGGGTTTTAAGAGAACATATACGCTATCAACCCAAGTTCAGAAAGCAATGACGTTATGGAAGCACTACGTTTGTAAATTATAAGACACCATGGACTGTCGGCAATAAGAATTGCTGACGACTGAAAATGGTCAAGACGCAATTCACACCCCTCCCCTACCACGTACAAAAACAAAGAATGTCAGGTTTCTTTCTTCCCCTTTCCCCGAAGACCAACTCGCCAGTGCCCCTGCTGATGTTTCAGCATAAAATGCACAGTGGACTGTGAGACAGAACCAGCACACAATCGCCATTCCTAAACATGTCCAAATAATGCATAACATGTTAAACATCTCAAAACCAGACGTGCCAGAGAGTTGTCCACTATTGTTGATAGAGCATAACTCTGGTCACTTTAGAATGCAACCCATATTGTTGTCACGGTATAGTATATTGGTTACTTAGACTGACTTGCAAGTGACCATGTTATGATCCTGTGAATGATGACATAATTGAGGTTATGTACACGGACGCACAACGCAATGCTAATGTTGAAGTAACGTGTTTAGACAATGATGTTAAGTTAATGCAGTTAATCATTTCAAACCCCACTATAACAAAAATATAACTGACGTTATTAAGTCAACGGGACTTAACAAACCTTAGGGAATTAACTCATTAATGCACAAAGGTAATAACCAGAAGCTGATACATTAAAAGAATCGCGCATAAAAAGAGCTGCATTGGAATAATAATCTAACATTATTTCGCGTCAAATCACAAAACACGTACCACAGAATCCTTGTATTCAGAGTGTGAGTTGATAGAGTTTTTTCCGAAGCCGTGGATTCTTTGAGTAACTTCCAACAGACCTTACAGGAATATAAAGAAGAGTTTTCTGTTCGTATTCCAGGGAATTTGACTACACTCTCAGGAGCATCAAGCTTCTGCCTCAGCCCCTGACACCGGAGATTGTTTTCTGGGTCAACCCAAGGATTATATACATCTACTGAACAGCCTGAGACAGCCCGGGAGAGGTGGAGCTACCGTGGTCTTCCTATCCTTTGTTGCGATTGGTCCGTCCTTTAATCACCGTGCAAAGAAAACGCAGCGCCTCTCAATGTTCCTGCGAGCGACAGTGGCCAATTGCTCACATGCTATTAGTTTTTATGTGCGCTTTCACCCCCGTTCACTTCGACTTCGGATGAAACTCGTGGCTTTGTCACTCTTTTGAAAGGCGGACATGTTCTGGAAACTGTTGCCAAGAACAGCACTTCACATGAATAATTTGTCAGATTTTGGCAGAATGCCTTGTCCATTTTCTTCAAAGACGACTGTCTTAACATTATCCTTTTTCCCCTTTGAATGAGATCAAACATTAACGCCTGTTAAAACTTTCATCTAAACTGCCTTTCCAAACTGTAGCTTTTTAATCCCAGTGTCAGTATTTCGAAATGGATAATGTAGTATTCTAAAAAGTATATGCCTTCATATATGTTAAAAATACACCTCAACAAGGTTTGTGTGGTTTCAAAAATCAAACCCAGTGTAATGGCCTGGTGTGCTTTATTTTTGAAACAAGGCTCCTGAGCCTGTGTTTCATGCAAATGGCTTGTTTACCATTTTAAAGACTCTAACAGACTGCTGATGCATATGCATGTGAGTAGAGGGTGAGAGAAAGAAGGAGAGAGAAAAAGAGAAAGATTGGCAGAGGGGGGTAGGGCATCCATAGTGAGTGAGAAAGGGCCCATCAATGAGAAGCATGTGCTTGTGACATGCAAGCAGGGAGACTGCAGCAGTCCAGTCTGTCTGTCTGCCTACCCCTGCAACCGCACGCAGTGCTCAGTCACCGTGGCTCATAGCTGGACAAGGGGAGTCAATGCAACTCTATTGGCAGGGGCCAAACATTTTCTGTTTGCTCAAACACTCCTTTGTGATAAGGAATGTGCTCTCTCTCTCTCCCTCTCTCCCTTTCTCTCTCTCTCTCTCTCTGTTGCCATGCCCCCGTGTTCAAGAGGCCATTGTGCTCTGTTCGGACTGGGAACAGAGAGTGTATGGCCTAACTGGGGCCTGTGTGTGTGTGTGTGTGTGTGTGTGTGTGTGTGTGTGTGTGACACAAGACACAAGACTCCACTGAGGGAGGCCGCTTGTTCTCCTCCTGGCTGGACAATAATAGCCCCCTCCACTCCCGTTGAGGAACCTTCGGCCGTTGGGGGCTATATTTATGTTTCAAGCAGTCCTTTGAGCAGGCCTTAGTCATTTCCAAAGACACAGCTATTTCTGGTGTACTAGCTGTGATAGTTGATATGTTTATTTTCTATTTGCTCATTTGTGTCATTATCTCATAACAGGGTGTTGTTGCTGTTTCTAGATTGCATCTCACTTTTTTGTTATGTCAAGAATTCCTTAGCACGTATGACGTCTTTAAGTTTTATCAAGTTCAAAAAATTCCTTGGTGTCATGTCGGTAACTTACTGTAGGTAGCACTCTTTGGTATTCTTATGGTGTAGTTATGTGTCCAGGTGAAAGTTTCTGGTCTGTATTCCCGTACGGTTTGTCAAAGTGTGTCGGCTGTGGATTTGTATGCGATTGAACCAGGACTTTGGATAAAATTAGCTTTTTTCAATTTCGCTCAGCCTTGGCCTCTGAGGATACTGGAGGATAAAATTGGCCCACATCGTAGGAAGAATGTGTCCTCCCATCCCACATCCCATGGGCGGCTTCAGAAACAAAATAAAGCGTGACTTAAATAGCTAAATATCTGATTAGTGATTAGGGTAAAAATTTAAAGTATTCTCAACTTGTTTTATTTTAACTTTCTCTCTCTCTATCTCTCACCCTGTCTCTTTTTCCCATCCCCCATTTGCTCTCACTCTCTCTCTCTCTCTCTCTCCCTCTCTCTCTCTCTCTGTCTCTTTACCATCCCCCTATTTCCCTCTCCCAGCCTGACTACAGCCTCTCTACAGATTCTTTCCCTCCCCCATCTCTCTCTCTCTCTCTCTCTCTCTCTCTCTCTCTCATTCCCCTTCTCACCCACTCTTCGTTCCTCTTTCTCCTTGACTCCTGTGCTGTCTCCTCCATCTTTCTCTCTATTTTCTCTACCTCACTCTCTTTCCTTCAATCTCTCCATACTGTCTTTCTCATGATGTATGTATCCTAGTTGTTGCCACATCTCTTGGTTTTGATGACTTCATTCCCCTGCTCGCCTATAGCCCACTCTCTATCTCACCAACGCACCCACAACATGTTCTTTCTCTTCCCCTCTCTTTCTCTCTCTCTCTCTCTCTCTTACATACAACCCTCCCCTGTCCCTACTCTCAGATAACAATGAATGCCCAGGCCATTGCTCCCCCATGATTAAGTCTAACTAATAATGGCCAACACAAACAGTGTGCTCCATATTATAATAGGCCGAGCCCTTTGCGCAGACATCCAGTGTTCATGATGCATGTCCTTCTTGTCCAGGTAAACAGGAAGCTGGACCACAAGAAGGTCACAGTGTGAACCAGCTGTTCAAGTCCAATGACACTTCCATATCCATGTGCTCGTCCCGGCAACAAGACAATTATTCTTTGCTAACCAAACCCATAAGCAAAGAGTAGCTCATTCATGCTTTTGTATCCTGTGTGTATGCGCTGTTTATGTGCATGAGTGTGTGTGTGATAATGTCTGTATGTGTTGTTGACAGGACATTCTATGCGCCTGAATCCCATGGGTGTTTTTACAGCTGTTTTTGTTTGTGTGAGTTTACTTTGGGTCCGGCACGCACTCTCTGTGCTGTGGTTGTCTCTGCCCTCCTCTCTTAGTCACTGACGCCCACTCTGCAGCCTGAACACTCACAACGCACCTAAGTCCATACTCACTGACACAGACAAGAGTGAGGTAACCAGCTAAAGCCAGTGTGAGTCAGTGAGCGTGTGTTGCGAAGTATGCGAACATGTCTGTGTATGTTTGGGTGTATACTTATGTGCGTTTAAAGAGGTCAGAAGCAAACCCCTTCGAAGTCCATCTTTGGAAATATACCAGTTATTTTTATAATAATTGCCTAATAATCTCCTATGCAATTAGTTTGTTATTATCAGGGAAAAAATCCTGCCCAAACAATGCTACTATAGACAGACCGACAACAATCAAAATTATATAATTATATTTCTGTAAATTAATTGCAAATGGGTTTCGCATTTGAGCCCATTCGGTTGTATGTGTACGAGTGTGGGAGCGAATGAAGGGTGAATGAGTGGGCGAGTGAGAGTGTGACTGATAAACCATACACTGTATGTAAATGTCCACCAGTTGGCCTGTATGTAATCATGTGCATTTGTGTGTGTCTGTCTACTGTGTGCACTGATTATCTGTGATTACATGACCTCATTTGGAATATGTGTAGGCCTATGTGTTCTTTTTGAGTGCATGCTTATGTGTGTGTGTTTGCATGTTTTTTGACTGTGTGTGTGTGTGTCTGTCTGTCTGTTTTGTGAATGAGTGTGAGTGTGTACGAGGGTGGGTTTGTTCTGCTAACAGGTCAGTTGGCGTTGTGTGTCTGGCTACCTGTGCATTGTCTGCTGCACACAAAGAGTCTCTCAGCCACTCTCAATGCTCCGCCCCCTCTGAGTGTTTATCAGTCAAGGGGAGGGGACACGCTCACCTGTTACTCTGGGAAACAGGGATTAGAGTTTGCCTGTGTGTGTGTGTGTGTGTGTGTGTGTGTGTCATTACTGTGGCTATTCCATTGTGTGGGCGTGTGTATGTGTGTGCATATGAGGTGTTTTTAATGAGCATGTTATTCTTTATTCTCCCTCTCTCTTTCTTTCTCTCTCTCTCACTCTGTGTGTGGTGTGTGTGTGTGTGTGTGTGTGTCTGTGTGAAAGAAAAAGAACATCGATCCCTTGCAGGTAGTCCAAGGAGGGGAAGCTTCAGTTTTTGTTCCTCTTTTTATCAGGCTATACTAAAAATACAGTCCTTTGGGTCCATGTGGAGTATATCTGTCATATGTTCATGCAAGTTGTGTGAAATCATTCATAGGTGATAATATAGGTGATCAAACTTAGTAATAGTTTTTGCCTGTGTGTGTGTGTGTGTGTGTGTGTTTCGCGTTGGCAATGTGTTTTTTGCTGGGGGAAGGGTGGGCGGTGCTGGATTCCAGTGTCTCGGGGTGTGAAGAGTATGTTTTGCCTGAGTGCCTCCATTTGGTGGTCATTAACCTCCCTTTCTCTTTCTCACTCTTCTGCCCCACTCTCCACAGACTTTAACTGGTTGCAACTAGAGTTTGAACCAAAAAGAAGAGAGAGAGAGAGAAAGAGAG
>JAGFZM010001392.1:0-13337 GCA_017657215.1 Limnothrissa miodon | reverse complement strand
GCTCACTCTACACCCATCGGGGAAAGTCTTTGGCATGGTAATCAAGAGCAGCTGACAGTGTGTATGCACACACACACACACACACATAATGCTCTGGGGTGTGCTAGAGCCCTTGGCTATTTCGCAATATGGTCTGGAGCTTATGTTTTTTTGCCTTTTTCCTTTGCCGCTTTCTGTGTATTGTACAGCTATAAACTGTTCAGTAGTTCACCACAGGATTCAAAGTTCATGTGCTGAACACTCAGTAAAAGTCCAGGACACACATACATACACACACACAGCACAACACAAACCTGCTCTGACACGATGTTTCTGTTCAGCCCTTATCAACTCTAATGTTACAGAAGTTTGCTGTCATCGCGGGTAGTTTTTATCTATTGGTAAAGAAATTCTTTGGTTGTGAGGGTATACAATGCTTTCTCCTCTTTTCACAGACAAATAAGTAATGTGGTTCAGCAATCAAAACTGCTTAAAATATATCTGTAAAATGTAGGTCCATGTTAAGGTAAAATTGTTCATTTTAGCTGTCTATATGTTGTGATTATGGTTACTGCAGCTGAAACTTATTCCCCCCACACACACAGATACAATGAAGCCTCTTGCTAACTTCTGGCTGCTGTGTCTCTTCCTGGCCGTCCTCAACCCAAGTGTCTATGAAGTGTCCTCAACCAAATCTATCGAGGACTTCCTGGACCCTTCAGTGGACTATGAGGACAACCATACCAATGAGGCACCCACCAGGGGACCCACCATCCGTCCCGGCCCCACTCCCGCCCTGGAGAACTGCTACAAGAGCCTGTGCAATGATCTTCCTGCTCCCTGCCACCAGCTGGCGGCCGAGTCTGGTTGCCGCTGCCCAGGGGTGTCCTTGGGGCCTGGTGCCCAGCCAGAGGCCCCCGCCGTGAAGGTCTTCATGGAGGCCGGAGCGGCCTCAGAGGTCCGGTGGTGTGCAGCAGCCGCTCGTGACACCTCCTATAGGGTCCTGGTGGGGGGGAAGTTGGTGGGGGAGTTTGGGGAACTGAAGAGGACGATGGTAGTGAAGGATCTGAGTGCTGGGGTGGAGGTCTGTGTGCAAGCCGTCAATGACTTTGGGCAGAGTAAGCTGGAGGGGAAAGCTTGCGAGGTCTACAAGCCGTCTGAGAAAGGCAGCAGCCTGGGCCTGAAGGTGGGGCTCATCGGAGGAGCCTTGGGACTCCTGCTCCTCATTGTGATCACCGTTCTGCTCTGGAGACACTGCAGCAGACGCAAGAACGGGGCCCATGTCAGCAATAACGGGGTTCTTTGAGAAAGATTTGTGTCTGTGTGTGTGTGGTTTTTCACATCTGAAAAAAAAAAACAGAAAATGAAAAATGTTTGAAAATTTGTTTCTGTTCGATAAAATGTAGAATGTACAAACACCTTCCTTCTAACAAGTGACTTTTGAAGCGCAACAGAAACAGAACAAAGCACAACAGAGTGAACGAAGGAAACACAAAAGAATTCTGAACTGGGAGCTACAACGCAGATCAAATAACATCTACTATTTGCGTATTTTTTTCATTGACTGTTTATCATTGCCTGACCTGTAATGGATACATTTTTCTTGTTCCAAGAGAGCATTTATCTCAAGAGCTTTGTGTTTACGTAAATGTATATATTTAAGAAATTGTTTATTCTTTGAATATGCAGGCTCAAGGTGGAGCAGCTGTGTTTCTTTCTATGACAGTGGCAAAATTGACGAAAGAAAAATCTGCCTTAAAAGATGAGTAATTTGATGGATTCCAAATCTGGATTATCAGATAGATGGGTGGGGTATAGGGCTGGAGGGCACAATTAGTAGATGATGAAGGTGTTTAATCACGCAGAAACAAATTCATATGAGGCACATGCCTCAGAGTCTGGGAATGTGATTGGGCAATCAGAGTCCTGGCTGAACTCGGCTTAACCCCGGCTGACTGTGTGTATGATACAGTACTCGGGTGCCTACCACAGCAGTAAGGTGATGGCCACAGGAAACGAGCTTGCATGCAGTGGTGAGAAACGCCTGTGGATCTGAGAGATTGACAATCCCATCTGGAGCTGCAGACTGGGGTGGGGCAGTAGGGGAAGAGCCCAGCGGATATGATCCACACAGCTCTGGAATCAGGACACAGTGTCCATTAGTTAATATCAAACCAAACACGCTGATAGCTGCGTTTAGGCTCATTCAATGAGAAGAAGCTTACAAAGACAAATTCATCCTCAATGATTCACAACAGCCTAATAAATAAATCTGTACATTTGGTCATTCATTTTTATATCATTTTTTGTAGATTTTATGTTTCGTTTACAACGTTTTTCATAGATTTTATGTTTCGTTTTTTATATGAAGATATCATTTCTGAATGTAGTGTCTGTTCGTAAAAGTGTGTGATGTTTATGGTAAATGGCATCTGCTGAGAGAGATGGGTTTTAAATTGGGGGAGTCTCTCCAAATAAATTATCCTGGAATGCCATTGTAGTCCTCGGGAGCTCAGATAGTCCTTTCTAAGGGGGAACAGTAAATGCTTGAATGTGATGGGATATATTTAATTTTGACATGTAAATATATATTATATTTTCTGTTGTCATCTTTTATGTTTTAAGTTTGTTTTGTACTATTTTAAAAATATATATACTGTTGTATCATATTTATTGACAAAAGAAGGTTTAGAAGAAGGGAAAACACTAGACAGCTGGACATCTGTGTTAGTCACTGGGATGATTCTAAACACATACCCACAATTCATATTTTTAGGCTGTCTTTTATAGTAACAAACACCGTTTTAGTACAAAATAAATCATTTCTGAGAAGCAGAGAACATATGATTTAGTTTGGGAAATTTGAATTCATCAAAAAATCTGAAAGAAAAAAAAAAGTCTGCTTAAGAGACATTTTTTATTTTCACATAAAAATCTGATCATGATTATCTGATGCACCTTTTTTTTTCTTTTAGAATTATAATTCACCCAGCCCATCTGGTCTTACTGTTTCTATTCAATCACCATCAGTTTTCTTCAGTGTTGTAGATTGACATCATCTGTAACAAAAGGTAATTTAAGGTAAACATTCAAATCTTTTCAGAAAAGTTCTTTTGCTCCCACACTTTACTGGTATGCATGGCTAAAGGGCCCAGGTATGCCTGGTATTTCCAAGATATCCATTTAGTGGGGCAAAGCTAAATATCTCAGGCTTATCATTTGCAGAGAAGTCACCACCTAGTGGTTAGTGCTGGTCATGGCAAAGCAAAGACATTTTATATCTAAATTGTTTTTGAACGATTTACTAAAATATAATGTACTGTATGGCCGTACATATCTCAAATATTGGAATCTTTAAAATAAAAAAAACCTGACATATCAAGAATAAGGTTCATAATTTATATGAGTATACATATATAAGTAATTGTATAAGTATATAAGTAGCCTACTTCATATTTAACAACATGGTATGTGCTTGAAAGATGTTAATGGGTAGTGTCTACAGTTTGACGAGATTGACTTTGAAGGTTTCCCAGAGCTCAAATACACCCAAGTCTCCTTCAGACCACAGAACCCTTCTTAATGCCAGATGGAAATTTCAATAAAAAAAAACTTGTGTCCCACAGGGGACATTATTGTAATCTAATAGACTTAATGTTTATCATAAAAGAAAAAAAAAACTTGAGAAAAATCATAAAATGACAAGTTGATTGATGTTGGATATAAAATCAAATGTCAGTTTTTCTTTAAAATAGGTTTTCCCACAGAGGGAATAAAACACTAAATTAAAACGTTTAAAAGATGAATAGATTATTTGGATGCCATCTTCTTACATGCTGCAATTGTTTATGCAACTTTTTACTATGCAAAGGCAAATTGCATTTCACATTCCCAACTAATCCAAACCGTTATATGGATTTTTGTGCACATATTTCATTTTACACAGACTTGCATCACATGCCTCAGTATCTCTGAGCAGATCAAAAGGATTAACTATTTTAACACTGTGGCCAAGACTTTAGAGGATTTGCTTTAGCAATGGAAGATATCTAAATTGACAGTGCACATGAACAAGAGCTGTGTCTTTCAGCACATAACCTGACATAGAGATGACTTGAGTCTGTGAACACTGGTTAAGTAATTACCATTTCCACTATTTTATTGTTTTTAGTCTGCAGATATGAATAATGACAAGCCATTTGCATTAAAATTAGATGCCTGAAGAAAAGGTGGAGTCATTTGAGCATTTGAAATATTATTAATTTATCAATTTCTGGGATGGAGGAAAAATTGCCAATGCACATGTATGCAAATTGAATGATGCATGGAAGTAGGGAGCTAAATAAATAATGAACATTGATGTATAGCCATGATTTTAATGTAAAAATATCAAGGCACTCAAAATACATTGTAAGTATCTTGTCAAGAAATATGCATGTTTAAGTAAAGGTATGTTTTCAAAACATTCCATTACCAGGGTTTTTTCACCATAGTTAAATTGTCAAATACATACTGCTAAGTAAAACATATACTAATTTGTACCATTCATGTGAGCTCAGATTCTTGTTTGGCTAACAAAACCAGGCAATACAATTTTCAAAGCAGCAAGTCAGTGGTGCAATTACTGGTGCGAATGGTGTGACAGATGCTCCAGATTGGGTTTGTATGAAAGAAATTAATGTCCTTCATAGTTTCTATCAGAATTATAACAAAGCTCTTTAGACTCTGATTTCTGACAATCAACATGTATGAAGAATTTATTTTCAAATAATTTTGACAAATTACATATTCAGAAACTTAACTGGAGCAGTAACTGGAGTGTTTTAATTTCCCTTACTGATAATCATGACATGTAGCATTATGGACATTACAAAAGCCAGCCAGTTGTTGCCAGCCCTTGTTTGGACCTCATTCATTTAAAGAGTTTTTGGTCAGGGTCTGCTTGTACAAATGCAAACTCCTCCATAGGCGAGTTTGTTCCAGATGTCCAGCAACTGCTTTTGCAAGTGTAAACTAAAACCGTTCCAAACTCCAAAGTTCGCTCCATAGTAGGGTCCCCCATCCGGAGTAAACTCACAAGTGCTGGCATGAGCTGGAATTCTAATGTTCTGACACTGCCACAGCGACTGCATGGTGGGACAACCTGCTTAAAATCTGAAGGAGGATTGGTGATGAACAACGGTGAGCTATTTCTACAGTATCGTAGCACCTGTTCAGGACACAGAGATATCTTCTTCATGAACCCTGCAAAGACAACATCCCCATGCTTAGCCTCCATTTTCTCGTACATTTCTTCTCCTCCTCCTCCTGCTGCTGCTTCACCTTTCAGCTCCGTCACAGTCATGCCCTCTCGTTGCTCATATTCTTGTAGCAGTTCCTGCGCATGCTCCATGCCACTGTCCCAGGCAAAGTCAGACTCATCCACCACATTGACATAGAAGGGCTGGAAGACTGGGCCCTTCAGCTGAGGCTCCTCTGTAGTGCTAATACTGAGCTTCTGTAGCTGACTGCTGACATCTGGAGCACTGGGTAAAAACACGTTTTGTGCATTTTGTGATGTTGGAGTCTTACTGGCAGTCCATGTATGACCATCCTCCTCCTCAACGCCCCAGTCATCTGCATCTTCACACCAGTCAGTGCTAGCCATGGGCGCCTCCTGAGCTGCACAGTCCTGCCCCCCTGGTTCATCTGTGGAGGACTTGATTTCTGAGTCCAGGCACTGTGAGCGCAGCACCCTCCAGCTGTCTGATTTCCCATGGCAGTCATAGTTGGTGCAGGCAAATACATGCATGGTCCGATGATAGGGAGAGGCATCAAGAGGGCAATACACTTGCACAACATGTGAAAGAGGAGAGCTACAGAGAGAGCAGCGTGGATACCTCAGAGATACAACAGCAAGCTGATCCGGTTCACCTCCGATCTTGTTTGTCATAAATGTAGAACAGTTCTTACTATTATCAATAGCTCCATCACACAGTCCCAATAGAGTATTTTCGAGTAGTGTGGCCATAATAACAGTAATTTCATGGTAAAGGGAGACAACCACGTGTTAACTCCCGTAGCTACAGTCAACGAGGGCGAGCGATTCATTACGCAGATGCAATTGCATTCGACATCATAGTGCGTCTTTGTGTACCTTGAATGTCATTGATCTGCGACGCACTTTTACACCAATGAAAAGTCAGGATTTGTCTTCCGTTGTAATGTGCGTTGTCTGTGCAAGCTACTTTGTTAACGTTAGTCATCTTATTTCATGTTACAGATTCAATTGTTGCAGGTGTCCATAGGCATTTTCTTCAGTATAAAACGTCAAGAGACTTTGAGTTTTTAACTGGAGTATTTACAAAGCAAACGATAGTGATGCGTTAGCTGTCCAGTTGGATAGTGCTAACGTAGGTCGGTATTGGGCAGTCTCTTGTCGACCATTTAGACCATTCCAAGCGTCTAGTACAGTTTGTTTTGCTATAAATGCTAATACTGCGCTTAGACATGGACATCTTTACTGCGATCTTTATTACATTTATTCTGATCCGTTGAAAAGTACAATCGCAACGTATTGTTAGCTGGCTAACAGAATTAACGCAGCATCAACATCCCGTCAACGGCTAGTGTTGCTTCACCATGAGCACGAAACGGGCCAATTGTTCAGGCATGGGGACACATTCACCATCAAGTTCTAACTCTACAGCTAGCGGTGTCTGTCGCAAGCAGAGCACAGTCACTGCTAATATGCAGTCTGGTGGTGGCTTTAATTTTGAACCAAAAGGCGAAAGAGGTGGATGCTCGTCCAGTGTCTCCATATCGTCACTGAAAAACCGACTCGCCCCAACCATTCGAAATACTCTCGCCGCTGCAGTGGATACACTTCTCGGAGAAATGGTCCTCGTGCTAACCGAGACTCAACAAGAGCTGGTGACTAAGGAGCAAGAAAACGAGAGACTTAAAGTACGACTCGAGGTGTCGGAGCGAGAGATGAAGACGTTACAAGATTGTTTGTGCAGCGCCCAGAAACTCATAGATCAACTCCAGGGTCCATTTGGCGGGCCCCCCAATTACGGTCAACAGTTTTACCCCACCTCTCCACCTGGATCTATCAATCCCGGACTTGACAGATCTCGTATGGGACATCGAATTCCGAATGGGCCCGATGCTCGCTGTTACGGTGTTGAACCAGATTATGGCGGGACCATGGGCGATGCATCAATGGGATACGATTCTCGGGATGATTACAAGAACTGCCATCTCTCCATCCAGGCAGATGGTACCGTGACCAATCACATGTTCGACACAATGGCGGTAAACTCTCAAACGATGTCGTCAGACCTCCACAGACCAGGTGAGCAGCAAACCTTGCATTTTGTAAACATAGATTCTTCTTCTGTTCAGGTTTAAGCTAAATAAATATATTACGGAGTAGATGTCTAGATTTTTAAACATCAACATAGCAAAGCGTCCAGTGTTTGTCTTTGACTTTTTATTTTTCAGCAATTGTGGCCATTATGTAGCTAGATGAAATGAATGTTATTAAACTAGATTATTGATATCAGACATGACTTGACACAACACTTTACTGTCCTGCTTTAGATGGTGGCGTGGAAACAAGGAGACTCTCTGAGGGCCCAGGCCTGGGGCCTCTGCCTCCCTCTGGCCACCGTCTGGCGGTGAAGGAGGAGCAGGGTCAGGTCCCGGGGTCACTGTGTCGCAGGGGAGGCCGAGAGTCCGGCTCTGGAGCTGGGGCACCTGAGGGCGAGCAGACTGCTCAGAGTGTCGGTGAGTTGGGCTGCATCCACGTGGTGGAGGAGGAGGGTGGAGGTGGCAGCGGAGCCGGGCGACGTGCTTACGCACAGACAAACCCACCTCCACCAGGTCCTCACTCCGAGGCCTCCACCAGCTCTGGTGCACGTGCACATGTTGGCCTGAGGGGCGCTCAGAAGGCAACGCCAACCCGGGGGTCTCCTGGGGGGGCCGCGAGCGCAGGAGGGAGCGCGTCCGGACGCTCGAGTCTTGGGGAGCAGGGCGACGAAGGCGTGGGTGCCAGCGTGGTTAGCGGGGAGGCGCTGACAGGTACGGACGCATCCAACGGTGACCGCCCGCACCTGTGCCTGGAGTGCGGCAAGACGTTCCGTCTCATCTCCAGCCTGAAGAAGCACGTGCGCATCCATACAGGTGAGAAGCCCTACCCATGCGGTGTGTGCGGCCGCCGCTTCCGCGAGTCCGGCGCGCTCAAGACGCACCTGCGCATCCACACCGGCGAGAAGCCCTACGCCTGCTCGGAGTGTGGTACGCGCTTCCGCCACCTGGACGGCCTGCGCAAGCACCGGCGCACGCACACGGGAGAGAAGCCCTACGTGTGCGCCATCTGCGGCAAGCGCCTCAGCCGCCTGCAGCACCTCAAGCACCACCAGCGCATCCACACCGGGGAGCGGCCCTGCGTCTGCCCCTGCTGCCACTGCAGCTTCAAGGACCCCGCCAGCCTCCGCAAGCACCTCCGCACCAGCCACCCGGGGGACCCCTCCGCTGCCGTCACCCATGTCCAGGACGGGGCCCTCGGGAGCGGCTTCAAGGAGGACCCCGAGGGGGGTGCTAGTGGTGGAGGTGGAGGAGGTGGAGGTGGAGGGGGAGGGGAAGGTGGGGCGGGCAGGGAAGATGACCCCCTCCAGGGGTCCATTGGGCCCTCCGCTGGGGCGGCAATGCGCTTTGGGATGTGGGGCGAAGAAGAGGAGCAGGATGAGGAAGAGCAGCCAGTGGTTGACTGTGTGTAGGCAGAGACACACACATACACATTCCTGCACTGATGTACAGATGTGTAGATGTGTGTATGAAATGGAATTTACATAAGTGGGCACCTTGTTATGTGTACAAACTGTATGAATGTATGTATGTATGTATGTATGTATGTTGGTTTGTATTGTGCGTGAACTTGCTCTAGTATTTATCATACATTAGCACCTTAATCGATTGGGTCAGACTGCATACTCTCCCAATCATGACCTGGGCCTTTCTGTTAGTGCGGATGTGGGGGACTAATGACTATCCACTAAGCTTAGTTCTCACTGGGAGGGAAAATATTCCTGAACCAGCATCTTTACTTTTGTACCCGGTGGCATTTGCTTGTGATCCTCATGCTTATCGTTACCATCATGTGTCCTGTTCTCACGCACAGCATTGGCTTTGTAAAACTCTTAAAACTTTATTCAGATTGTAAATATGGTTTTGTTCTCTGACGACGTGAGCATGAGCAAGGAACGGTGCAGGACAGTAATTGCCAAAATTGTAGGGAGAGAAAAGAGAAGGTCATTTCTGCCAAAGTCTTAGTTGGTATGACTTAAAAGCCACGAGGTTGGGTCTACCAACATTGTAAGCACAATAAATGTTAAACATTAAACATCAATTAAAGCCTTCCGTCGACAGTACAGACTGTGGACAATTTGGTTTGAAACTGGCACAAAGGTGTACTTTATTATTGGTAATAGTATACAATATTAATAATGTCAAGAGGTATGGTATTCTGTCTATCCTGTAATTGTAACAACATCTGAATTTAGGCCATTACTTTTCCGTGGCATTTCAGGCTGTTTTCACACACGGTTTATTTCGCTGGACCAAAATTGAGTGCAATTATTCCACCAACCCTTTTCTCTAGCTAGAGTCCTTTCACAATTATTTGGGTGTGAACCACATATAATCCACATTGAAATGCAGGGGAATTGTAGCCCACACACCTAAATTTGAAAAACGGCTTTCAATGCAGGTTAATCACGGTTAAAGTAGATCTATCCTTAAATTTGGGTTTGTTTTCTGTAACCTCAATAGCCATTAAAAATGATGTTCTAATGGAAGAGAATATCTTTCTCTGTCACTATATATAAATTGACAAAACAAGCATAAATTTAAGGACGGCTGTGAGCAGTGAATGCATGTGCGGGTAAATGCACACACGTGCATATGCATATAGTCTTCATGGTGAAGGTGCCATTTGCACATGAATAATATGTGTGTGTCTGCGTGTGGCGGTTCAGCCACCGAAAGTTATGTGCGTGTCAGAGCCTGCCAGAGGTCTGGTTTTCTCCCTGTAAATTGCCTTAAACTTTGGTACCCGAACCACATGCATTTAAAAACATTTTATTTTCTAACACTGAACTATCCTTTGATCAGCCCAAGCACCATGTATATCAATGGGAACAAATACGTTGGGTGGAGCTGCTATCCTATCAACAGATTGGATGAGAAGAAATTAGTTTTAAAACAGCATGATGCTACTGTTTGCTCTGTTTGGCTCGTCATCATCGTTTTGGGTCCATCTGAAGGAAATCTCCCCTGACTGACATCTAAGCACTGGCCCCTTCTGCTGCTGTTCTCCTGTGAAGTGTGTCAGTCTCTCCGGGGGTCCACTGTCCATTGGTCCGTCTAATCATCAACCGCCATCCTCATTTCTTAAGGGTGAACAGGGTGTAGTTAAGACTGTTTCTTCTGTGATTGAATATCTCGTACTATTGCACCTACTCTTTCTTCACCAAACTAACCACAGCAAACTATGCTATGGGTAACTTTAGCTAAACAGAAAAGTTTCTCTCTGTGTTTTTGGTCCTTAATATTGCCACACAAAGTAGTGCATTGGATATGAGAGGAAGAAATGTAGCTGACAGAAGTTACACAGGGTACTGCTTGATCCATGGCTTAACATTCTTTAGTAGGTAATCATTGTTAAAGCAACCAGCGGCGTGTTTGCTTCAAGCTGTTAGCTCACTGATACTGATATGCATGGCATGTAAAATGTGAGAATCTTAGTCCTTTGCTATACTTTGATACCAAATGTTTGCTGTTGATGGTTAATTTCACACCGTAGTGGTGGACAAGCTGGACAGTTTTCTTTTACTCTGATGCTTTCATAATGATTTGTTTAAAAGTGCATATTTGACCAGTAAAATACAAAAGCCATCGGAAGACTCATGTTTTTATTTGTTAAGATGAAGACAAAGATGATTCATCATGAACACACACACACACGGTTACTTTTCCTTAGGTGTCTATACCTAAATGTGTAGATTGTTCTTAAGAAAAAATCCAAAATCCCTGTAATGTGACAACAGAACAGTAAGGCATCTGATACATGCAGGTTAAGACCGCCTCTCAGAAGGCGGGTAGTATGGTAGATTCGCCAGACTAAGCTCCAATGAGCTTACTAGTCGCAGAAGCCAGGCTAGGTCATCACAGCCTGCTAAAACATGAAAAGGAAAAGAACAGAAAATTCCTATTTTCTAATGAAAAACACAGAACACACCTTGCGGACATTATAGCAGCATCTCAAGCAGTATTAAAGAATGGATGTGTATGGCACGGCTCTTTGTGCTGCGGCTTTCAATGCCACCACTAGAGGGCAGACTAGTTACATCTATCAATAATCTGGTCATCAGGACTCTAGTATGTGAGACATACTGCCATGGGTTGATGTGGTTGTGATGGAACGCATTGCCTTAGATTGAGATTCAGAACAAAATCTTTCCCATCTTTACCTGAAGGGACGTGACATTTCACAGAATTGGACCACCAACTGATGTGAAGCTAATGGCACTTCAACTTATTAGCTGCTAGGCCTACAGGGCCTACACATTTAGGTATAGACACACAATTTTGATGGCTGAAAAGGTTGTAAATATTCGTGAGTGATAGCTGGTTACATTTGGATTTCCAAAGGATGTGATATAATAAGAAAAATCATCCAGAAAAGCTCTGTGATCCAGATTTGGGTCCTGATCCACCAGTTAAAAAACACAGATCTGAGGAACATGGGCTTATTCTATTCAGATTTCTATTTATGGCACAAGGCTGGCATCAAAATGTTTTCAATTTAGTTTTAAATGTACTACTCATTCTCTGACACAGAGACTGTAGAAGTGGCATATACTTAATAACTATGTCACTCAGACGCCCCCTCCCCCCCAAACACACACACTGTCTTTCTCTCTCTCTTACTCTCACACTTTCTCATAAACACAGCCACACACACACACTGAAAAACATGCCTGCATGCACTTTTGACAGATGATACAAGTGATTGCTTGTAGATGGTCATTAAGAGCTTGCTGCAGAGACTGGACTCTGGACTGGGGTTGACAAGAGGTGAGGGAGGTGGCTCGTGAGTCACAGGACGTGACATCAAGCCCACTGCCATTCAGCTGGCACCCCCCAGACCAACGTTATGGAAAAATAACAGTGGCAGTCGACAGTCAAATAAACAAAAAATCAACCAGACCACAAACCAGAGAAAGACACAGACAGAAATGCACACACACACACACACACACTTACTCACCCTCGCACTCTCTCAGCCGTAGCAGACCTAGCCCTGCCCGTCAGTGGCTGTACCCACATGCCCAGCCAGCTGTAATTACAGTCTGTGTGTGTGTGTGTGTGTGTGTGTGTGTGTGACGTCAGGCGTAACTCCTGTAGGTCTTCCCTTTCCAGCTCCCCAGTCCCCAATCACACACTCTTCCTCTGACACACACGTCAAATCTGCACTCCGCCCCAGCGCAGGCTTCCTCTGTCCCATCAGACGGTGTGACGTAGTGTATGCTAGGATATGCCAACACATGCGTTTGCACAGCGTCTCATTTGGAAGCCATGTCTCATATATTGTTTGGAGAAAGGATGGCTATAAGAAGCAGCATGGAGTTACCAAGCAGTGACGCACTATTGGGTGTCTGGCTGTACGCCGCTGTTAAATTAACCGGTCTGTCTCCAAGTTCCGTTTTTAGACAAAGAAACTAAGGCCTGTAGTCTCAGTTCTATAAGACTTTTCTGAAGGCTTATGTGAGTTAAATAAGATGTTTTTGGTGAAGTAATGTGATATACTTCTGTTCTAAATTGATTATAGAATACCAAGTAAAGGTGTTGTTTGGACATGTATGTTTATTCATAAACACGTCCATCAGTTTAATTATCAATTATATTTATATAGTGGCATTTACAATGGCATTTGTCTCTTGTCGTTTGACATTTGCCATAGATGGATGTCTAGAGTTCTGGCATGACAGCCAGGCATGATGTATAAGTCAGGGCCTGGGAGTTAGGTCACTCTTTAGTATACAGTATTCTATGTTATTATATAAAGTATTGATGTGTTGGACATAAGCAACTTTTCTCCTAATCAGTAATTATCCGTTCATTTATGAACAGAATAAAGTGACCCGTAACATGCTGTCTTCTGCACACACACACACACACACACACACACCAAAGCAGCACACAAAGCCACACACAATATGCTGTGGACACATTCATTTCCACATACAATCTATTGAAATCTATTGATGCTGCAACCTAATGCTCAGTTGCATTCTTCCAAACGTATTCGATAT
>JAGFZM010001391.1:77053-96623 GCA_017657215.1 Limnothrissa miodon | reverse complement strand
TGTGTGTGTCTGTCTGTGTGTGTGAGTGTGTGTGTGTGTGTGTGTGTGTGGATTGTGTGAGGGGTTGTTAGCATGTGGCTCTACAGTGGTGGACCATGTTTACACACACTCATCTAGCTAGCATGCTATGGTGCCCCTGAACATGACTAACTGAATGTTTCTGAAAGCCGAAAGCCTTTAGAACACGCCGACATGCTAATCAAAACACACTGTAGCAGCCCTACACACACAAATACACATACACACACACACACAATCAAAACACACTGTGGCAGCCATACCCAGAACATCATAACTCACGTCTCACGCTGAGCAGTCCAGTCCCTCCCCACGCCACCACATGGAGGCCCGGAACCTTCCGTCAGCTTGCAGTGGCGTGAGGGAACAACATGAATCTTGTAAAACTGTCATCCTACTCATTCATCCACCACCCCACCCAACCCCATTTCTCCAAAAAAGAACGAAGTGCAGAAAAAATAGAAAGAAAGAAAAAAAGGAGAGAATGGAAAAGCTAGAATGGGAATGGGAATGAGTTCTTCCTCAGCTGTTCTCTTTGAAAATCTATTACTGAAGCCGACCATGTGAAGGAAGAGGATGAGAGGGGGTTTGGAATGAGGAGGGGTGAAGGGGGGGGTGCACCTAAAGCTGAGAACCAATGAAAGAGAGGGTGTGAGGGGGTTCAGAATGGGGATGAGGGCAAGAGAGGTGTGGAAACAAGAGTGGAGGGGAGGCGAGGCAAGTGTGCAGAGAGTTCGGAATGGGGACGGGGGGGTGTAGTGTGGGTGCACCCAAAGGAGTGCTGGGAGAAGCGATAGAGGGGAGCCGGAGTGGATTTAAAAAGAAGGAGGACTCAGGTTGGGCCTTCTCTCCTCCTGCTCATCCCTTGCTCCTCTGGCGTGTTCGCGGGCAGGTTGTGCCACTCGTGTGTGTGTGTATGTGTGTGTGTCAGGTTGTGCCACACTGGTGGGAAAAGCAGATTTCATGGCAGCTTTGGGAGGGATTAGAGGAGAACCCTCAGCCAACCGTTGTCATTTCCACGTGTGTGTGTGTGTATGTGTATGTGTCTGTTTGTCTGTCAGAGAAAGCACTTCCCTCTCACCTCCCATGCACACACTCACACACCACTGTCATCACTAAACTTTTTTGTTTTACTTACACACACACACACACAAACACACACACACACCTTTGGTATGTGTCCAAGAATTGAAATAATGTTTAAATGAGAAGAATCCATTTCAAGCAATGCAAGGATAAATGTATTCACATACTTTACTCTCTGTTCAATCCTGGGCCCGTTAGTGAGACTGATTTTCTCTTTTCATCAGGGTAACGGCATGGGGACTCTATGGGAAAGGTCACCTTGTATCATTTCCCAGAATTCCAGATTCCCATTTCACTGAAAAAGTCAACTCTGGGCAGATGTTTAGAAATAAATCTTGCTTTTTGCGGCACAGCAACTGAAGCTGCCTTCCAATCTGAGATTATATTTATATTACAAAATATCAGACTCTCAATAATGCTCTTGTAACATGACATGTTGGTAAACAGAAGCCTTTTTTGCATTAGTTATGTTGCATACAACATTCCTAGGAAGTCAGTAACTACAAACAGCAATAAATCTCTCTCTCGCTCTAAAGAATACACACACACACAAACACACACACACACACACACACACACACTCACTAACACACCTGCCTGTTCCTGCTAAAATTGATCCCGTATGCATATCAGAGCCACGCTCTCATCTTCCAGCGGCGCATTAGCTCAAATGGACATCAGCTGCATTATTAACGTGTCGTCTCAAAGGTGACCTTTGCTACACTGACATCTTGGTTTACCCACCAGAATATCACAGTAGCTTTTGACACGCTGTTGACACGCCCATCTGAGCCCAAGGTGTGTGTGTGTGTGTGTGTGTGTGTGTGTGTGTGTGTGTGGGGGGGTGGTGGACATTAATAGAAAAATCAGTGAGGGGACAGAGGAGTAAAGAGAGGGAGTGTGAGTGTGTGTGAATGCGTGTTTGTGTGTATGTGTGTGTGTGTGTGTGTGTGTGTGTGTGTGTATGTGTTCATAAGAGGATGTAGTGGGAGGCAGAGTATGTTGTGGGATAAGGGGACTCTAACTGTTGGGTGACCAGCAACCATGACTAAATCCACATCCATATTATCATGACGAAGGGAGCTGATCTGTGTGGACACTTATTTAGCGGGGCTCTAGTGTCTTTGTTTGTGTGTGTGTGTGTGTGTGTGTGTGTGTGTGTGTGTGTGTGTGTGAGAGAGAGAGAGAGAGAGAGAGAGAGAGCGAGAAAGGCATGAAAAAGAAAATGATTGCATAGAGTGGAGAGAGAAGCTGCATACAAATCCCCTAACCAGCCCTTACCACTATAGCATCCTCCAATAGCAGTTTCCAATAGCAGCCTCCAATATCAGTCCTCAATAGCAGACCACAATAGCAGGACACACACAATGGCAAGACACAATGGCAGGGCATAATTGCAGCCTTAAATAGCAGCCTCCAATAACAACCTCCAATAACAACTTCCAATAGCAGTTTCCAATACCATCCAGGATACAAGGGCTGGTCTCAGTAAAGGGCTGTGGGGTCTCCTTAGAGAGGATACAGGGGCACTAGTCCCAGAAGGATACAGGGGCACTGGTCTCAGTAAGGGCTGTGGGGTCTCCTTAGAGAGGATTCAGAGGCACTGGTCTCAGTAAAGGGCTGTGGCTACTAGCGAGAGTGTCAGTAAAGCCATTGATCTCCTTCATAATAATGATGTTTTTTGGGAAAGTGTTTTTTTGTGAGATTAGCAAAGGAGGTTCATTGGTATCCAGCGCATTTATTTATTTATTTATTTATTATCCTTCCTTCCTTCCTCCCTTCCTCCTTTCTCTCCTGCCCAAGCGAAACACGGCACATTAAACAGATTGATGCAACAGAGCACTATGAGTGGGGGCAAATTAAAGAGACTGGGGAGGTGTGTGTGTGTGTGTGTGTGTGTCTGTGTATATGTCTGTGTGCATGTGTGTGTGTGAGTGTGTGTGTGTGCAGGAGGAAGGAAGAGGGGGTCAGTGTAAAAGTTTCATTAATTTAAGAAGTGAACAGGCTGCAAACCTCCGCCAGGTCCGTTGGCCTGGAACAATAAGAGCAGAAGGATTAGAGAGGGGGCAAGTCTGGGAAGGAAACATTTGGGCCAAACTAATTAAGCTCCCCGGGTTAAAGGAGCCTTAGCTTGCTTGCTTGCTCGCTCGCTCGTTCACAGTCTGCTCAGCTGGTGCACCGGAGGAAGGCACAAAGATGGCTACGCCGGGCCACAGCACATCCCTTTACACACAGAGTGAGTGACAGATAGAGAGAGATAGACAGAGAGTTAGAGAGACGTGATAGCATAGACAACTGGGAACAGAAAGTGTGTGCTTGTGTGGTGTGTGTGTGTGTGTGAGTATGTGTGTGTATGTGTGTGAGAGAGAATGTGTGTGTTGGTGGTGGTGGAGGGTTTGTGTGTTGGTTGTGTTGAAGGGTGATGGTGTGTGTGTGTGTGTGTGTGTGTGTGTGTGTGTGTGTGTGAGAGAGAGAGAGAGAGAGGACAGTAGAAGAGAAGGGAAGGACAAAAGAGAAGGATGACCTGCAGTAATATAGAAAGCTACAGAGGGCTGAGGGATGGCTACAGAGCTTGGTCCCGTGGAGGAGTGCCAAGGTGTCTGTTTTAACGGCACAAGCTGGCATCAGTAACAGGAGAGGATAATGCGCAGCTGAACACCAGCTAGCTGGATTAGCACTTCAGCCATCATTAGCTCTCCCATAGGCTAACAAATGTCCTGTTATCAGACATACAAGCTCTCCTATAGGCAGATAAATACCCAGGCATCAGTAATAAGCTCTCCCATGGAATGATAATACCCTGTAATCAGCCATACAAGTTCTCTCATTGGCTGGTCAATACATAGACATCAGCATCACAACCTCTCCTATTGGCTGATAAATACACAGTGATCAGCAATACAAGCTCATCTATTGGCTGATAAATACCCAGATAGGAAAGGAACAACAACTCTTGAATTTAGGTTAAATAACTAGGCATCAGTAGCCTCTAGGATACATAATGGATACATAATGCAATGCACCAAACTAGCAAAGAAAAGTGAGAGAGTTGGGTGGGGTGGGTTGGGGGACTCTGAGTCATGACATTAAATGAACTGAATAAATTACATTCATGATTCTGTTACATAACTGCATTCTAACCGACAGCTTAAGACAGACCTTATCATCTGCTATCACATGCTTATAACATGTGACATGTTATGTCAGTGTATTAACAAATAATTTATAACATAGTAAAAAGCAATGTTATCACAGGCAGTTTATATAAAGTGAAGAACTGTTATGAACAAACTGTGACAAGATTTGCCCTGCAACTGACAGTGTGCAGAAACTGAAAGTCAAACCAAGAATAACGTGGAGCATAGCAACCAGGAAAAAAAAAACATGAGCTGCATACCCTCCTTCTAAATGTGGTGAACGCTGAGAAAGGGCATCTGTTGAATACTTCTTTCACATCATAAGCTAATTGAGGCACTGAGGAACTCTTCACAATTAGCGTCTGGTTATAATCCCGCTCAAATAAACTCACGTCACGAAACTGAGAACTAATTAACAGGGGATTCCAGTTAAAGACCGCTGTAATTAAAGCAAAAACAAATCTTGCAAAATGACAAAAATAACAGGGTTATCGATCCCTGAAGGAGTCTCTATTGCTCATTTTCTTGGAAGACCTGTGCGGACCTTTTTCAGCATGAAAGACTGAGCCTACTGTCTGATGAACACGGTTCCCAGATGTTTCATAATGTATTGTTTTTGGCACAGTCGGAGCATTTTCAACCAAAGTCATTAGTGAAATCATTTACATCTGCAGAGGTGGGTGGATGGGTGGGTGGGTGGAGGACTGGTGTGTGTGTGTGTGTGTGTGTGTGTGTGTGTGTTGGGGGGGGAGCAGTGTGAGGCTCTCAGCTTTGTGAAATTGGAATGCAACAGACGTCTAAATTTTTTTTTTTTTTTTATGCGAGGAAAAGGCCGCTGCCGTGCTGGGAATTGCTGAGGGAAAACGCTAAGGCCAGATGAGGCTCACTCGTCTGTGCCGGTGGATGCAGGAGGTTAGACAAACAAGCAAGCATCAGAGCAGGGTTCGTAATACACACACACACACACACACTTAGGCCTAGTACTGCCAAGTTTAAACACACAAACTCTTACAGACACTTTCACTCAGCTTCAAATCGGACAACTTTTCACATGCTGCACTAAGCACTAAGCCCTCAAAAACTTGACTGATAGGTGGAAAAGAGAAGTCTGGTGTGCAGCAATCCATAGCCCACAGTCGTTCAACATCACCAAGTGCAGTTGTTAAGTAAAAGAACAAGAAAATTCAATTCAACCTTAAACAGCGGGGCTATGCTACACAGCTTTCTGCATTAGTAATAAGCAAATATAGGGGAGAGTTTAAATTCGGGGGCCATTGAAAATGTGGGGGGGAAATTCAGCTTTATATTTCCCTGCGTTATTGTGTGCTCATTGGCTATGCTACCGGAGGTCTCACATCTGCTGAAGAGTGGGTCACCATCTGGAATGTGATGGTGGAATCTGCCTTTGCTTCCTTTGCCTCCGCTGCTGGGCCTCTCCCACTTTCAATCCAGCCACCTGCCGTCTGACGTAACCCAGCTCTCTTTAGGACCCTGACGCCTGTCTGGCGCCTGGCCTGCACTTGCCTGAATGGAAGCACTGCGTCAGGTGTGTGTATCTGTGTGTGTGTGTGTGTGTGTGTGTGTGTGTGTGTATCTGTGTGTGTTTGTGTGCCTATGTGTGTGTGTGTTTGGGTGTGTATGTGTGTGTGTATGTGTGCGTGCGTCTGTGTGCGTGTGTGTGTGCTGGGTTGAAGGGGAGGCAGTCTCGTGACCCTGCCATACGAGAGCCATCTGCTGCATCTGCCTCCTCTCCACTGACGTGCGTATTAAGAGGTAACGTTAGCGCGCACGTTTTTGGACCGGGTCCGCTGAGGCACTGGAACCAATGGCAGCAACAGCAGCAGCAGCAGCATGCTTTGGCAGGAAGTAAGCAGCCTCCCACCTGTCCACACTGCTAGCAGAGTCTGAGAGCAGCTCCATCTGTGCCACAACACATACACACACACACACACACACACACACATTTACACTGTCACAGACACACATGCACACGTATACAGAACACACTCGCACTGCTACAGACAGACAGACAGACAGACGCACACGCATACACACACACACATCCTCCCCTTCCTGCCCTTCTTACTAATGATTTCTTGGTAGCGGATAAACAGGGAGTGTTTAAGAGCAGGAGGATCTCATTTTTCACAGTTCTCCTCCTTCCCCTCCCTGTCAGATTAATCGTCATCCAATGCCGCAGATCATAATTTATGGGCAATTATTCTGGCAATGAGGCCTGGATGTCTCTGCGTAAATGACTGCCTCAGCCACGCCAGCTGCCATGCGTATGAACTGCAATGATCTCTGTATTAACCCTAGAATTACATGTTTGGAGCAGTCCGGACACTGGCTACAGTATACCCCTAATTCTTCATCAGTCTCCCTGAATCCCTCTCTCCCACACCTGCTTGCCATAGCTGTATCTTATAAAACCAGGTAGGTTTCAGCTTTGGCTTTTCTATATTCACGTAATCAAAAACATATTAAGAACACCTCAGTCAAATAGATGGCCAAGCTATTAATGCAGCACAATGTTAATGTCCTGTCACAATGCAAAAGAGATGTGTGAGATGTGACAACACAAAGAACCTTTCACTGGTAGTAGTCCTGTTGATGTCATGTTTGCACCATTTGGCAGAGACCGCAACTTTAACAAACTCTGAAAAGAAGACTCTAATTGCCAGACCTTGGTTTGGTCCCAATCGAGCTGCGTCGGGGCGTCCCCAAGCTCCAAAGCAATTCTCTCGCACAAGCTGTCACTTATCTTTGCGTCTGGGCGACCCATCCGTCAAAGCCAATGAGGGATCAGTGACTCCTCACGTCTAATTTATTTTCATCTAAATTTAATAAAATAAAAACACTGCTTTGATTAAATCGACATACAGCTCGCTCCCCCAGCGTGAGCTCACATATGAACATCAGCATCATCCTTGTTTCGTTTTTCCACACAGGGAGAGAGGAAAGCCATCTGAACTGCCATGAGAATAAATCAAGGCGGCCTTTGATGTCAGACATGCTGGTCCTTTTTTCTAGAATGATTCTTTGCATCCTGTCATTTCTGCCTGCTGAGTCTAGGTCTGTTGGAAAAACCCAGCTTTGAACTTTGACAAATGAACTTTGAACTTTGACAAATGTTGATGGAGGTGCCACAAGTGAGGTTGCTGAAACGTTCACTGACCTTGGAATTGACCTTGACCCTTGACCCTTAATGGATTCATGACTGCAGCAGCAGACCCTAACCAACCAAACAAGGCAAAGCACGAACGCTCCTATCAAGCAGGGGGAGCCAGATGTTTTGTTTGTGATAATGTGTTTTTGATTACCACTCTCTGATTGGTGATGCCCCTCAATGGCAGCCAAGATACTCTCTCTCTCTCTCTCTCTCTCTCTCTCTCTCTCTCACACACACACACACACACACACACACTCTCTCTCCCTCTCTCTCTCTTTCTCTCTTTTTTTTTAAGTGTTACAGTTCAACAAGCTTGTTGTAAATCTCACTTAAGTAGCCTGTCATGCACTTCAACCTGTTTAAAAAGCTGTCAGTGGCACATACCAAAAAATGTCACCTTCCTCACTTATCCTTCTGGTAAACCAAACGCCCCTGACTGACATTTTAAGCTGTGTGTGTTTTTGTGGCTGTGTGTGTGTGTGTGTGTGTGTGTGTGTGTGTGTGTGTGCATGTGTGCGTTAACTTTTGACTTCCAACAGGGACACTTGCCGTATTGACCATTTGATCATATCCAGCACTGCCTGAATTTTTTTTAGAACTCTTGACAAGCATGTGTCACTGTGCCTTACATTTTGGAAAAGATAAAATGTTCACGACACACAATCAGATTCCCTAGCGTCACAGAATCTATTTCCTGTTACACACGTAGATCACACACACACACACACACACACACTACCCCCGCTCACACATACACACCACACCATACCTCCCCACACACGCATACACACACACACACACACACACACACACACGTACAAGCCTAAATGGCATTGGTTCTGTTGTTCTGGCATAAGATGTTTCCTCTGGCAGATGCTGCTTGCTGCCAGCCTTAGACGCAGACTCCCTCAGTCTGACATTTCCTGCCTACTGATCCTCCTGCTGTCCTTCTTGGATGTGCACCCGCGTCTCCTGTGATTTGCTCCTTACACACACACACACACACACAACCACACTTGGGCACGGGCAGTCACTCTCTCAATCACTCTCTCATAATAACCTTCAGGGCAGCTGTGTAGTGTAGTAGGCCAAAGATATGTCACGTCCCTCGCAAACCTCCCGCCATTCCAGCGCTGATGTGACACAGGTTGTCACGCTTGTGAGAAGACGTTAGCATTGTTCAGTAAAGAGCACAGTAAAGGTGAAGGACAGCAAACGCCTCTCAAGGCTCAGACGGAGTTATCGCATCCTCTGACACTCCTCTGGCTCTTTTGCTGCACAGAAGACCTCTCCTCTCCTCTCCTTTCTTTTCTCTCCTCTCCCTTTTTTCTCTCCCTTCTTTTCTTTCTTTTACTTTCTTGGATTAATTCACATCCCTTTTTCTGTGACCTTTTCCAATCTGGCCACCACTTTGGAGAGAAAGAGAGAGAGAGAGAGAGAGAGAGAGAGAGATGCAAGGACAGATGAGATAGAGAAAACAAAAAGACAGAAAGAGAGGTGTAAGAGAGAGAGAGAGAGAGATAAAAAAGGCAGAAGAAGGAGGAAGAAAAGGACAAAGAGATAAGAGTGAGAGAAGGGTCAGATATGTTTGACTCTATTCAGATATGGCGTTCATACACAAGGGAAAAGCAAATGCTGCAGAACTGTAAAATTTAATCCAAAATAGAACTCAGCTACCAGTCTCTTTCATTCCATTCTATAAAACACACACATACACGCACATGCACACACACACCTATTTATTTCAATTGACACATTCACATTCTGAATGTAGCTTAAAGGATTCTTAAACAACACTAAAAGGATCTGTTTATTCGGTGTTCAAGGGGTAAAGGTGACCCCCACCTCTCCGAATGAAGAGACTTCCAATTATGCTTAGCACACACACACACACACACACTTAATAATAATTTTATGTAATGGGTCTTTAATGTCCATGACTCTCACTGCGAAGCATTCCTTACCTCACTAATGACAACAATGCCTACCACAGTCAGTTATCAACCTCTGCTCCTTAGTGAGTACAAGAGAGTGTTGGAGTGGAGATAGAGTGGGGGGATGCACTGCCACTGACTTGTACTGTCTTTGTGTCTCACATTAGAGCACATGTCAAAATGCCAAAGTGTGAAGTTGCTGTTGTCTATGTCTTAGTATGAGGCTGTCATAATCTGTTGTTGTTGTTTTTACTGTGTAGTTATTTGTAATGGTAACAGTAGGGTATGTAATGTCTATATGTTTATTGTTTGTTCGTGTGTATGTTTTATTTTTATTTTTTTATTGTCTTACTGCATCCTGCCCAGGGACCACAGATGTAAATCAGCTGTATAGCTAACTCTGGTACAGGAATTGTTCTGTGCATGGTCCCTGTTAAATAAACAAATAAAATAAAAAAAACATCACATCATAGAGATGTGTGTGTGTGTGTGTGTGTGTTTTCGTCCTTTCCAGTCCTCATGAACACTCGTCTTATACAGAGGAGATAATGACCTTTCAAGGACAAAATGCTGAGAGCGGGAAAAGAGACGTGTGTGTGTGTGTGTGCGCGCTAATTGGGAGAGACAGACTTCTTCTTAAAGCTGTTTAATTGATTACACATCTCTCCATTCTCCAGCCGCCTGCGGGGATTTGGGCGTTTAAAAAGTTGGATAAAGAACAATAATTACACTGGGCGGTTTAAGCCATCAGAGACAGTTCATTTGCTGCTTATCTACAAGACTCCTGATTGGCCAGCGAGCCAGCCTGGGCCGGCGCCACGGCGCTTCGCTGACCTGTCCCGTCACCTATCCTCCTAGAACCCAAAACTGCCATTGTGGAACTAATCCGGCAAGTTCCACGTGCGCTGAAGGGAGCGACCAAGGGCAACGCTGACGGATATTGTTGCGGAGGGTGTGAGTGTCTGTGTGTGTGTGTGTGTGTGAGAGAGGGAGAGAGACAGAGAGAGAGAGTAAGTGAGAGAGAGATGGTGTGTGTGTGTATCTCTGTGTTTGTGTGTGTGTGTGTGTGTGTGGAGGGGTGGTGAATATATGTCTGTGGAGGGGGGGGGTGTTTGTGTGTTTCTGTCTGTGTGAGGGGTGGTTGCATATGAATGTGTGTGGGTTGTGTGTGTGTTGAATGAGTGGGAAGGTTATATCTGTGTGTGCCTGTGTGTGTGTGCCTGTGTGTGTGCTGTGCAAAGACCGCCACTAGAGACGGGGACTTGCATTCAGTTCACTTAGCCCTGGAAGTGAGGCCTGAACAGTCTCCCTGTCTCCCCCCATTCCCGTGACGGACGGGGCCTCTCCCACCTGTTTACCTGCTGCACGGAGGCAGCCACACTCACTCGGTGCAGGTGTGTTAAGCCAGACGTCCTCAGCCACCACCACCACCACCACCTCCATCACAACACCTCCACCACCTCCACCAACCATCAGTGCCTCTGCAGCCAGGGACAGCTTAATCGAGCAGTCACAAAATCGAAGGAGCAGGAGGCTGGAATTGGCGAGTCATCTACATTTGCAGTAATGGCCTATCAGGGCAGCCTTGATTGAGTGCTGCAGCCCTCCCCCCTGCCCTACACACACACACACACACACACACACAGCCCTTCCCAGCGGAGATGTATGGATCTGAAGGCACAGAGACATCCCAGAGTCCTCAAAGGAGATGGAAGAAAAGACTGATTATCTCAGAGCTGTGCTTTGCTGGTCAGCACCAGCGAGAGACATAACACACATGCACACACACACACACACACACAGACCCCCACACACACACACACACACAATAAAAAAAGAAAGAAATAACATGAAAAAAACAGGAAGCTTTTGGAGTATTTTGCATCTTATCTGTGCACGTCTAGATTCCAATTTGCGGGCTGATTGAGGAGGCCAAATAGGGTTGAGGGAATAAAACACTAGCACAAAAGCTGCTAGATTGGCTCCGGAGAGCTGCCTGCCCTTTCTGTCCATCCGTCTATATGCCTGTCTGTCCGTCTGTAAAAAGACCATCACAAAAGCAGCTAGATTGGCTCCTGTCCCCTGTCTGTGCAGAGCCTTGGAGGGGATGAGAACCTCATCATGGGCAGAAATGTGAATGATCTTTAATAAGCCACGTTAACCATGTTTGTTTCACAGTTCCACACTCATACACCAGTGGCCAATTTGGGGATCAGAATCTTATCTTGCTCACGGAAACTCCGATGTGGTCAGAAGGAGCAGGCCTTGAACCTGCATGCTGTCGGTCACCAAGTGACACCTGAAGCACCTGTGCCAACTATGGCCCTTAATAACCAAGCCTTGGGAGGAGGAGAACCCCAAGCACACACAGCCTAGCAATTAAAGCAACACTAAAGAGTTTTTAAGACCTTAAAATAATCTTTTTCAAAATCGTTTTGGTGGTCCATCAACTCATAACAGTATGAACGTTACCTTCTGCATCTGCTCTGGAGCCCTCTATCGGCTGTAATAGCACTAAACAAGTTCGCCCTGTCGGGTTCAGGTTCTGTAGTCTAAGTAAAAACTACAGTCGATTGGCTTTGTGACCAGCCATAGGTTGGAGTATAGCCGGAGTTGAGCTGCCTCAACAGAGAGAGAGAAAACGCGAATTGCAATCATGGCGGAGCTACTAAAGAAAAGAAGGAGATCTGAAGAAGCAAAAAAAAAAAAAAACGGGAACCAGAGTGAATATTGGTCCGGCTTTCATTTGTTGGGGAGAGCTGAAGGAAGCTACACATTGCAAACGCATGGTGACCTAGCTTTGTTGCTACTGGACTTGCAAGTAATAATATATCCGACAGTATTCATCATTGATTGTTATCTATCGATTAGCCTGTGATAGCTACAAACAGTGGATGAATTTTATAGTCTAGCTAAGGCGCTAACGTGGGTAATGCTAGGTAGGCTACGTTTCCTATATAAGTTGTTTATAGCTTTAGCGCTTTTGAAAGCATGCCATCATCCGTAAGTTGTCAACATGTTTATATTTGAGGTGGATATTTAATTGTGAAACTAGTGGATTTAGAAATTAAATGAAAATTGAGTAGACATCCATGTTACAGTTGTAAGTGTAACGTTACGCATGCAATCTGATGGGTTAGAAGCTATCTATTTTGGCTTTTGCAACTACAGTTTTGCAGTCTGTTTAGCAAATGTTCATAATTTTTTCTATAATGTTTTTTTATATATAGATATTATATGCATGCTAAATTATTTACGACAGCAGTAATTCCGGTTTTAACCTGTAGATGGTGCGATTTTGAAACTCTTTAGAGTTGCTTTAATGGCTACTACAGACAAAGCACCCGCTGATGGATTACTGATGAGAGGGTGTGTATGGAGGTGTGTGTGTGCTGAGCATGCCAGCACACTTGTTTGTGTGTGTGTGTGTGTTTGCATGTGTGTGTGTGTGTGTGTGTGTGTGTGTATGAATTGTTTGTGCATGTGTGTATGTGTTGTTTGTGTGTGTGTGTGTGTATTTGTTGTTTATGTGTGTGTGTGTGTGTGTGTGTGTGTGTGTGTGTGTGTGTGTGTGTGTGAAAAGAAAAAGAGAGGTGTGCAGGTGTGAGATTTAGAGATGGAGAGAATGACCAAAATGTGTGAGAGAGGAGTAGATGAAGGGATGAGAGAAACTGATTGAAAGAGTGTGCCAGACAGCATGACTGTGATAGAGAGACATGAGGAGGAATGTAACTAACAAAATAACACAGTGAGAACGAAAGGTGTGTGTGTGGTGTGTGTGTGCTTGTGTATATGTGTAGGACAGAGGTAGCTTGTAAGAGAGAGACAAAGTGTCTATGTGTGTGTGTTTGTGTGTGTGTGTTAGAGAGAGAGAGAATGTGTGTGTCTGCATGTGAGAGAGAGAAAGAGAGAGAGAAAGACAGAGAAAGAGAATTAAACGAAAGAAAGAACATGTGTGTGTGTTTGAGAGAGATAGAAGAGAGAGAGAGATAGAAGAGAGAGAGGCATGACTAATAACATTCTACAGACTGGCTCTGCTTTCATTACACTTCTGAGGCATGTACTGTGGACAGGACTGCATGCCAAGAGCTGCTCATTACTAAGGTGACTGTGTGTGTGTGTGTGTGTGTGTGTGTGTGTTGGGTTGGCTCAAAGGAATGTAGAGGAAAAGAGAGGGCCAGCAGCATGGATGAACACTCCCAGACAGTAGACCAAAAGACTATAAAGCCATTACAGATTATGATTGTGTGTGTGTGTGTGTGTGTTATTAAGAAAGGGAAAAAGGATAATCATTGTAAATGTCTTTGCCCACAATGACGAAGGAGGTGTAACCAGAGAAAGTTAAAAAGGATACACATATGTACTTAAAAAAAACCTCTAATAGAAATGTATTGCGCCATTCTGTGGTCAAATTAGCCAACTGCATTGTCAGAGGTGGTATGCCTAATAGCTAACTATTTGGTACTCTCTTTATCACTGTGGCGACAGCCATACCACAAATGTTAATAAATAAAAGACATTGATGTATTATTTTTTTTTAGTTTAATTCAGAATTAAAGACTCAATAAATGTTTTCAGTACATACTGTACAACCTGTCAAACTTCAGTTCAAACTTCCTGTTCATTTCGATTGGGTCTGGCCTTGCTAACTTCAGATAGCTAGCAGAAGGAATTTCAAAATGGCTGCAGAATGAAGGAATCTGCCTTTAAAGAAGGACTTTTGCACACAGTAACACCAATAAAAGGGCACAACACTCACCCCAGTATGTGTGTGTGTGTGTGTGTGTGCGCGCTATTTCCTCAGACATGTCTTAGATCCCCCTTCATCTCAACAACACTGACACGGGATATGGTTACAAAGAACATTGTGTGTGTGTGTGTGTGTGTGTGTGTGTGTGTGTGGATTAACATTCATATATGTGTAAGATTATTCTCACACTCATACACACAGAAACACAGATGTGGGCCCACATGGATGATCTCAGGCTTACACCCACACAACACACACACACATGTCAGTACACACGTGGGAAATATGATTGAGCTGAAACACACACACACACAAAGGCATACTTAAAAAAGTCATGCACACATAAACAGATATACCAATACAACACACAGGCAGGATTTCTTCAAAAAAACAAAACACTCGCTCAGGCACATTCTCTTTCTCTCTCTCTCTCTCTCTCTCTCTCTCTCTCTCTCCCTCCCTCCCTCCCTCACACACACACACACACACACACTAACATTTTCTGAGGCCCTTTGTTTATCACCTACTTGAGCATGCTTCCTGCATCTCTACACTGCTGCTGCTGGCTGCACCTCTCCCTCTCTTTTTCTCCTCTTCACCCTCTCTCACTTTCTCCCTTCTTCCACTCTCACCTGCTCTATCTCTTTCTCCTTTTCACCCTCTCTTGCTTTCCCCACCTTTTCCTTTTCCTCTTTCACCTGCTCTCTCTCTTTCTCCTTTTCACCCTCTCTTGCTTTCTGTCTGTTTTCCTTCTCTCCTCTCTCTCTTTCTCCCCTTTTCCCTTCTCTCACTTTCTCTCCTTTTCTTTTTTTTTGCTTTTTTCCACTCATTCACTTCCTCCATATTTTCTTTGTTTCTTCCCTAACCAGTATATCCCTCTCTCTTCGAACTTTCTCTTTACTTCTGTTTCCCTCTTTCTCTCTCATTTTTTCTTTTTCTCCCTACCTCTGTCTTTCTGTCCCTCTCTATTTTTCTCCTCTCCTCGGTCTTACTAGCCTCTCCATCTTCCTTTCTCCCTCTCTCTCCTTCCTTCTCTCTCTTCTTCTCCTCTCTTTCCCCCTCCCCCCTCCATCCTCCCCTCACGTCCAGGCTGCTGTGACAGAGACCTGAGGATCCAGTAATGGGGAGCAGAGGATTTTTGATCGCTCAGCCTGAACAAAGAGGGCAGTTTCAAGATGGCCGCAGAATGACGGGATCTGCCTTAAAAGAAGACTTTGGCATAACACTAATGCAAGGTTGCACTGCATGCCCAGATATTTATGCGTGTGTGTGTGTGATCCCCCTCTTCATCGTCAAGGCGCCCCTCACTACAAGTCACCCCGATGACCACTTGGCTCGGCTCGAAGCATTGCTGAAATGAATTAGCAAAGCAGAAAAAAAGTGAAATGCTGAGTGTGCCTCAATCCTTGTCCCTTGTTTTATTACATTTTACCCTCACTGGGAGCCTCATGAAGGTGTGAATTTACGTAATTAGCCCCAATGCTCACTCAAACCTTCCAATGGCCCTGTTGTTCAAAAAGGGAACAGCTCAAAGGCAGCTAAATGCTAAAGCTAACTGATAAAGGCAGGGAAACTCAAATTGCAATCTCTTTCTTACCAGTATTAATTAGCATTAGCTGCCATTGACTATTAAATATTATGTATATAAATATTATAATAATACCATATTCGCTATTAAAAAGAGTTTTGCTAATGCAATCTTAAAAGACCCAGGGAAGGTGTCAGGGTCCAACCTTCACAGTTTAAAAGAAAAAAATACTCCACCAAAAAAAAAACTATGAATATAAAAAGAACACTAATGAATTATAAGCTCACTTTACTTGCTATGCGCTGTCCAGCCATTGTTAATTTAGTTAAAGTTACAAGGGAGTTGTGAAATTGGCCAACTAAAACAAATTCCGGATGTAATTGAGAGAATGACCCTTAACCAATGAATCAGAGCCATCAAAACAATCCACCGTCCATTACATCCAACCCCCGAGGCTCGGTCGGCCGCTGGCCTGGGCGCTTTGATGTCTACCTTGACACTCCTATGATTATTTCATCAAAAATGTCTTTGTGCGGAGAGAATAGAAATTAGGCCAATGTACACGCTCATTAAACTCTTTTCACCAACGTTTCCGTCCGCCGCCCGCTCTCCCGGCGTTCCGTCTTCCGTGATCTCCGATGTTCTAATTCCGCCGGCCAGCCACTGCTGTGCAATCACACACTCACTCAGAACAGTTGCATAATGCATTAGCCAACTGATTGATGGCTTAAGGGATATTTGGGTGGAGAGAAAGTATGTGTGTGTGTGTGTGTATTTATCTGCATGCATATGTGTGTGTGTGTGTGTGTGTGTGTGTATGCTTGAATTGATGTGTGTGTATATTTCTGCGTGTATATATATATATATGTGTGTGTGTGTGTGTGTGTGTATGTGTATGTGTGTGTGGCATTGATGGCTAAAGGCATATTTGGGTGATATTTGGTTATAAGGTCTATGGAGGCATCTGAGGGCAAAGTCTCTTTTTCTGATAGTGCTGTTGCTCTCTTTCTCTCTCTCTGTTGCCATTATCAGTTGGCGTTAGCTGGCATCAGATATGTTCTATGTTTGCTAATGAAATCTGAAAAATCTTTCTCTTTCTCTACGTCTTTCTGTCTTTTCTTTATATCTCTTTTTTTCTCTCTTTGCTCTTCCTCCCTCTCTTTATCTGCCACTTTGTGAAGCTTACATATTCAAGGATGTGTTGGCAATCTCCAGACTGTCTCTCAAGCGAAATAAAAAGGCTACAGAGCAAAGCGGGGATAGTAGGAGCACGCCTCAGTGCACACCCACAAACAAATTACACACACACACACACACACACACACACAAACAAACATGCGCACGCACACACACACACACACACACACACACACACACACACTACTCATGAAAAGCACTGATTCTTGAACCACACAAATACAAACATTTACAATAACGTTTTACAGTCACATATCCAAACACACACACACACTCACATACACACACACACACACCCATATCAATACCTCAATCTTAGAAATGCAAATCATACACAAACATATAACATGCACACACGTACACTCACACAAACACTCACACACATACACACACACACACACACACACACACACACACACACAAACAAACAAACTACCATGTGACAGAGAAGTGATATTTGGAAATTATGTGAAAACTCCATGCAGCATTTACTGTGTGTTGGCCTAATCGCTTCAGCGAACCACTCCAGAGCTAAAAGGGACAGAGAGAGAGGGAGGGAGAGGCAAGAGAGTGGAGAGAGGGAGATGGAAAAGAGAGAGAGAAAAGGAGAGAGAGAAAAAAGAGCATGCGAGAGGGAAGAGAAAGCTGGGGGTAATGAATGCCTCGGCAGCGAAGTAGCGAAAGGAAAACAAACGGGCGCTGCAGGCCTCAGTCTCTAGAGGAGCCCGTGCTTGAGTAATTAATGTCTAAAATCACTGAACTTCAACTGCACACGTCCCAGGAGAACAGGTATCAGTCACACCACAACAGGAGCGAGAGAAGACAGAGAGAAAGAGTGAGGGGCTGAGCATTCCTTCTCTCTTCTTCTATGCGGGATGAGCTTTACTTGGACTTGTGCATCCTGTCCCTGCTGTATCGATCTCTTCTGTGCTATGGAGGCTGCAATGGCTCAGGGATTGTAATGGCTAACGCTAACCACTGGAGCGGACCAGCCAAACAGCTCTTATACCCACGGGACAGGCTAACAGCCACCACTGCACCACTGGATGGGCCAATGCCAACCACTCCACCAGGTCATTGGACAGGTTAACTCCCACCACTGCTGCACTGGACAGGACAACATCCACAACTGCACCATGCAATGGACAGGCCACCCAATCCCTCTTTCCTCCTCTCTCACCTCACACTCATCCTTCACTCCCTCTCCACACACACACCTATCCCTCTCTCTTCCTCTATCTCCACACACCCCCCCATCCCTCAATCCTCCTCTCCTTCACTCCACTCCATCCATCTCTCCTCTCCACCCCATCCCTTTCTTCTTCTTTCTCCTCCAACCTCATCCCTCTCTTCTCCTCCTCCTCCACAGCCACAACAACCCTTCTCTCTCTTTTTCCACCCTTGAACCATTCCTGAAGAGAAACATCCATTGTGCTGGAAGAACCATCTGTGCCTCCTCCTCCGCTGATGAAAGGGTTCACCTCCCTTTCACAAATGCACACACACACACACACACACACACACTTACTAAATATACACACCTTTTAGATACTGCCACTCACCATCGTCACAAGAGGGATGGAGTATGGCTTTGACACATATGTCTCTGATGAAGGTCTGCCAGGTGTGTGAGTTTATGAGTGTGTGTGTGTGAGTGTGTGTGTGTGTGTTTGTGTGTGTGTGTGTGTGGGGGGGGTCTGTGTGTTTGTGTGTGTGACTATGTGTCTGTATTTCTGTGTGTGTGTGTGTGTGAGTGTGTGTGTGTGTGTGTGTGTGTGTGGCAGCTCCTCACACCATGAGCAGTGCTATTGGGATGTAAAATGGGCCTGTAAATGGCGGAACCCGTGTCACACACTTGTCACGCCACTCGTTAAATGGAATTACAGCGCTCCATTATTGGCTACCTGAAACGCCATTTTAGCTTGTCAAATCACCTTTCGTTCTGGGTTTAGTAGGTTGTGTGTGTGTGTGTTAGTTCTAGTAGGTTGAGTGTGTGTGTGTTTATGTGTGTGTGTGTGTGTGTTCTAGGTTTAGTAGGTAAGGTGTCCTCTTTCAAAGAGCTCATGATTTCACCCAGGCGTAATCGTTCTAATGGAACTTGTATTAAAGCGGTCATACATTCACCTTGAGCTTTGCACGGTTACATTAGAGCTCTAGTGCTGTAAGTGTGTGTTTGTATTGCAGGTAGTGTGTTTGTGTGTGTGTGTGTGTGCGTGTGTGTGGTTTTGCAACTACAGGAGAGCACTGGTGCTGTGGGGGTGTGTGTAAAGGAGCAAATGACTTTCTTGTGTCTCTCAATTCCCAACCCAACACACACACACAAACATGCAAAAACACAGAGATACACATGTTCAGTTTCTTCCTTTGTTCAGCTTTCTAGACACATGGATGCATACACACACACACAGACACACACACACACACACATCAACAAAGCAATACCCCTCGACAGGGGGTGGGGTTGGGTTGTAGGGGAATGATTGTAGAGCTGACATTTGTTAGAGGAATGATTTTGTGTCATCACTAAGATAATTATGCTTCTGATCCCTTACTCACACACACACACACACACACACACACACCTCATCAGCACACAAAATTATCAAAATTGGAGTCATCTGTGGGAGAAATCAATAAATATCTCCTTACAGGGATAACTCAAACCAGACTAAATCTCCACACACACACTCTCTCTCTCTCTCCCTCTCTCTCTCTGTCTCTCTCTCTCTCTCTCTCTCTCTCTCTCTC
>JAGFZM010001391.1:63934-74188 GCA_017657215.1 Limnothrissa miodon | reverse complement strand
TCTCTCTCTCTCTCTCTCTCTCTCTCTCTCTCTCTCTCTCTCTCTCTATCTATCTCTCTCTGGTCCATGGTGTCAGGTTCCCTGATGGCTAGCCCAGCTGACGTCGCCCTGTATTGATTCCCCAGTACTAGTGACACACACACACTGACACACACACACACACAGACAAACACACTCATATACACACACATACACAGCCTCCCTCAGGCAAGAGCAGGGGAAAAGACGGGAGCTAACATTCCATTCAGCGTTCACCATTTTATTTGATGGCCTTGCGTAACTGTAAACATTATGCTAACAGCACGCTACGGGACACATCATAGGCCGAGTGTACTCAGCCATCTGGGATATTACATGATGTAATATAGATTCCACCACTGGCCACAGCTTATTCAGACTTTAGCAAAGAACAGAGGGAAAGGGGGCTCATCTGTATGGCAGACGTGCTAGCAACAGCTACAGTAGTAGGACATCTAGAGGAACTCGGTGTTTACCTAAGTGTTTACATATTATTATTATTATTATTATTATTATTATTATTATTATTATTATTACTACTACTACTCCTACTTGTTGTTGATATTGTTGTCCTATTAGCCACTGTTCCATTAGACACGCACATCCTGTGTATGACCTGTGGGACACACCAGGCCCAGCATCAGACAATCACCTGCCAATATACCCTCCAAACACACACACTTGCACACACACACACACACACACACACACAAACCTAGTGGATATGTGCTACTTGAGTGGGCAACAGATTTCCTATAACAGCAGCATAACAACCCCACCTTCTTTCTTTCCCCCCAACCCCAACCAGGACAGCATGATCACCAACCACCCCCCTCCCACACACAGATACTCCAGATAGCTTGACTCCTCCGGCCCTCTCCTGCTAATTGAAATCAATTGAAGGAACCTTCAGCTGGCCTGAAACCTGAGTCAAGGAAAAGGCAGCGTGTGGTGATGAGGCTTCACAGACTCCAATTCAAATCAATACCCAAGGCAGAGTAGTCCCACTTCCAGTGCCTGGTGACCTTATAGGAGACATGCCGTCAAGCACAAGAGCTACAGCCTGCCTGAGGCGAGAGAAACAAATCAGCAATGCAAGGTAGATAGATAGATAGATAGATAGATAGATAGATAGATTTGGGCAGAGAGAAAAATGCAGGAACAGAAAAAGGGAAAGAGAGAGATAGAGAGAGAGATTATTATGTAGAAACTCAAATAGTGTCAAATACAGACAGTTGAAAGCAAGACAGAAAGACAGAAATAACTATAAACAAACAAACAAACAAACAAACAGAAGCAAAGACAGCATAAAGCCTGAAGTAGCATTCATTTGCATGATAGAGCCCTGATATAGAGTGCCTGATGGGTGAACATTAGTGCAATGTCCTCCATGTTCCCTGTGAGCCCCCCACACCTGTGAGTGGGCCCGGGCACATCATTCCTGCCCATTGATATTCCCCTCCACCCCTGTCCCAGCCTCCCAGCTCTTCTCCCTTGTGACAGCTCTGCAATCACACGCTCAAAATTGGTAGCGTTTACCAGCCAATCCCGATGTGAGCACGCCAGGACTAAAACACGGGTCACAGAATAGTAAATAGGCCGTCATTACAAATGGACTGGGATGTCTGGTGACTTTGGAATCATCGGCTTATCCTTCCTGGGAGGAAACTGCTTTTTTCCACACACATACACACACACACATAGATACACATGCCAGCATCGCTGCTCTGTGAAGAAACATTTCTCTTTCTCTCTCTACACTCATAGAGACACAAACATTTGGAATGAAACAATTCTACACACACACACACACACACACACACGCACAGAAAGACTGTTCCTACCTCTGCCATGCCTATGCTTCTGATGGTCCTGTGTAAGTTAACATTTGAACAGTAAAAAAAATGATCATTGATGAAGTGGAGCACACACACACACACACACACACACATACACATAATTGTAGCTGGCCAGATGGTTATCCAGTAGCACCCGTTATATAAAAACGACTTGTCAGTTCCCACCCAGTAAATGCCAGTGTGTGTGTGTGTGTGTGTGTGAATGTGAGCTATTGTCTTTCCTCCTTATTTTGCAGGGGTTATTCCCAGCAGGGTGTCTTTCTGCTTCAGATGACAATTAATAACGAGGCTTACAGTACAGTTCTGCCAGACAGCGCATTGTACTTGCTAATCATTGGCAATGAGGGCACTGACTTGATGCCTGGGGAGCTGATATAGAACATCTCTTTAAACACACACACACACACTGATACACACACACACACACAACACACACACACCTCTTTATAGAGATAGAGGGGTTAGCACCACCTGATGAGGCCCTACAAGACAGCTGCGCTGAGACTCGCCTGTGATCCGCGACCACCACAACAACATGTCCGAGATGTTAGAAATACCATCTGGTCAGCCTACTGTAGCAGGGGTCTTTATTGAGGGTAGGCTAGGTCACAGCAAGAGCCATAGAATTAGCCGTGGTGGTTGTTTCAGCATGGAGATGAAGAAGTGGTAATTGTTTTAGCATGGAGGTGATTTTTTCTTTTTACATATAAATAGTCTGTGAAATGTAGTAATGTAGAAATACCATCTGGTCAGCCAGTAATTATCATTACCAGTAGGATAGGGTCAGAGTGCTAGCCTAGCAGTGGTGGTTGTTTCACCATAGAGGTGTAGCAGTGGTGGTTGTTTCAGCAGGGAGGGATTTTTTTTAATATAAATTCACTACAGTCCGTCAAATTTAGTATTACTTCAAATGTTTTATGCATTTTATAGTTGCTGCAGAGATGTGTGATGCTCTTCCATACTGTAGAGACTTCCGCTTTCCCACAGGCAGCAGTGGCAGTATTGACTTCAAGCAGCAGTGGCATTTTTAGCCATTACAGATAAAGTACTTTTGGCAAGCACCGCACATCTCATCTTCTCTGCAGTTCTGTACTGATATCTCCATCATCAGACAGCTTAGAGGAACTACAGTACCACACACACACACACACACAAACTCACCCCTCTGTTTGTGATTGGAACTTAGTCAAGCTTCTGGAGTTAGACATCAGTGCAGAAAAACTGTCAAGCTCAGTTAACGGTATCAACATGCCTCACAAATACACATATACGTACACAAATACATATATACTGTACATCCATACACTCATATATGCATTCACACAGACTGACCAAGGGATCTGCCAGGAACAACATGACACGGTTCACACACGCACACACACCTCACACACACACACACACACACACACACAAACACGCACTCATCAAGGGGGCCTTCAGGAGCAACATGGCACATCTTACACACACACACACACACACACGCATAAAGGAGCAAATTGAGTGGCATGTGTCAGCTTCCACAAGGTAAGAAAATGTGGAATGTGAAATGTGTACTGCAGCAAATACACTGCAAAAAGTAGACAGTTAAAAATGCTCAATGAGTTCTTGCAGGATTTTAATGTGATTTCATTTTTGTCTCAAATTGTATCTCCCCTTGATTGGCTAGTTTCCTGCCCCCTGAATACACTATGAAAAACCTGGGGCTGTAATACTCAGACCTAATTGGTGTATTCAAACAATCACTAGTGACAGGGGGATTTGAACTTAAATATAACAACCAACAGGCAACTAATCGGCAACAAGATTGGGTGGGAGTTAATGTGCATCCAATACCATCTTGTTGTCAATTGGTTGGTTTGTTGTGTTTAGGTTCGTTTGAGTGTTCGTTTGAGTATTACTCCAATGTTGTCTATTGAGCCCAGGGTTTTAAATAGTGTATTCAGGGGACAGAAAGCTACCCGATCAAAGGGAGATGCCTACGATTTGAGATAAAAATGAAATTGCGCTAAAATCCAGCACCTTTAAGAATGCCTTTAAAAATACACGATTCCAAAAACACTCCCTGTATTTGTATGCTGCTAGACTGAACATGTGAACATTTGAGATTTTGCGCCTGTTTTATGGATAACTGCTGGTCTTTGGACCCCTGGCTAGGCCATTCAAAAAGGTTAGCATCACGGGATGATGCAACCTTGAAATTATTACATATTAGCATTCAGAGACCAGCTTGCTCCCAGCACTTGATACAAGAAATTAGAAGAAGAAGAACAAGAAGAAGGAGGAGGAGGAGATGAAGAAGAAGGAGGAGAGAGAGAGAGAGAGAGAGAGAGAGAAAGAGAGAGAGAGAGAGAGAGAAATAACTCTCTCTTCTTTTTAAAAGATGAATCATTTGTCCCACAGGGCTCAAAGGATACCTATTCTCATTAGCACCAAACATACATACATGTAGGCACAGAGAGAGAAAGAAAGCGTGAGAGAGAGAGAGAGAGAGAGAGAGGGAGAGAGAGAGAGAGACAGCTAATCCATCTAATATTCATCATAGCCATATTATGAGATCTGCTGGCTTTGAATTATCAACCTTATGGCTCAGGGTTTTAACACAGGGGATGAAGTAAAAACACATTTCTCATGTCACATCATCTCCTGACCTGGTCTTACACAAGCACACACACACACACACATGTCTGAGATCCCAGACAAACAGGCAGTGTGGTTGCACCTTAGTGTGTGACAGAGGTTTTAAAAAATTCTCCTGCTTTGGCCCTGAAGCTTGTGGTTGTTTTAATGCAGAAATATTAACATTGACAAGGCAACGTGCAAATCCTCCATTAGTCCAAAATAAACCTGTGCGCTTTTTTTTTCAGACAGAATCCGGTGTGTGGGTGTTGAAAGTGGTGGTGGGAGGCTTGTTGGCGACAGAAAACCCAAGAGGATAAAAACAAACAGGGTCGGATTACCAGAAGCGTAATCCAGAAGCCGAAAGCACGTGGGGACACTGTGCCCCCCTTTCCACTTTCCCAAACCCGACGCTGAGACAGCAGCCCCTTCAAAGCTGCCTCGACCAGCAGGGACGGATACACACACACACACACACACACACACATGCCAGCCTTAACTGAGTTTGCTAATGCAACCAAGACAGGCTAAGGAGGATGGATTGCACCATGTATCAGAGGCCTGGACATGGATCCCCGCACTCACACACACACACACACACACCTACAGACAGACTTCCATTCCAACCTCCAGCCTCAGGAACGGCCCAAGGATGTTATGGATTACATGCTAGGCCACCGTAAACTAGCCAAGCCAGATGCAGGGGGGAATGAATCAAGGGGCACTGCAAAGAAGTGGTGTGTCAGGGGGTGTGGGGGGTTACAGAAAGGCAGGACAAAGGGATTCTGTAGATACACACACACACACACACACACACACACACGTGACACCTCTTCTATGAGAGAAGATCACTTGGCAGAAACTTCAACTCAACCCCCTCAACAACCATCACACACACACACATACACACACACACACACACACACACACACACACACACACACACATACACATGCATCCCACACACAAAGACAAAAGAAATACCCAGCTGAAATATGACTCCTCACATAATCACTGACTGATAATTGAAGATTTGATAAAGTGTGCTGGGTTTGCTGTACGTGTCCACCCACAAGCACAGACAATAACACAGAATGTTCCTGAGGAAATAATGGCAAAGAAAAACTGCTGCTTCAAGTCCTGGTTGAGATTCAGGGACAATTTGACTTGAGGGAATGAAGTGTGTGTGTGTGTGTGGGGGGGGTATAGAAGATGCTAACTGATGATAAAAGATATCCAGCCTTAGAGTCACACACACACACACACACACACACACATGCACAGCGGGTCATCTTTTGAAGTTCAGATAGCACGACCCTTCCCTCACGAGTTGCAGTAGAGGACATTTGGAGCCTCAACACACACATACACACAGACACGCACACGGTGCCTCTGCTCAGATATCAGGAAACACAACACCTCCACTTAAGTGCTTTCATCATGCTCCAGGCTGCCACCATAGCAACGCGCCAAAACAAACGCTAGCGGCTCACTGACATAAGCTGACACCGTCGGCATGCAGACAGACGGCGGCGTAAGAACTCCGCTCGGCGTTGTCATTGCCATCCCGCAGCCCCTGTGAACTCACCCACCTTCGGGTGATTCTTTTTTAGACGCCATGTCACAGGCCGGTTCGGAGCGTGCTTTGGCATCAGAAGCACTGATCACTGACATAAATCTCCAACTCCCCTCCTCTTCTGCTCTCTCTCTCTCTCTCTCTCTGTGTGTGTGTGAGTGTGTGTGTGTGTGTGTATGTGTGTGTGTGTGACGGAACAGCACATGTTGTGAGGCTGTATAGGCCCATACAGATTCTCCAGACAGAACAGATTCTCTCCACCTGTTTGTAGCTGCAGCTAACAGGTAAGGCAATTACACGCTTCTCAACATCACTTCCACCGCACTGCCTCTGACATCCCAGCTCTGCGAGCGGGCCGGTAGCTGTAAAATGGTTGTTACCCACGAGACACAGCTTTTGGAAATAAGTGGTCGGCGATCATCAAAAGATAAATCATCTCATTGGCCTAAGTGTTTTTTTTTTGTTTGTTTTTTTTTTGGAGGGGAGGGGGTATTTAGGATCATCGCCCTATCACAACATACAGTACAAGATTCAAGTAGTTCATTCAATCAGTAAACTTTTTTACGATTTATGATCACAAAAAGTTGCAATGAAAAAAATAAACAGAACAAGGTAAGTCAAATAAGCAAAAACAAGTCAAAAGTAAACAAATATCCATCTGTAGTCAATCTTTTTCAGTCTGTATGCCTTTGAACTGCTCTTGTACCGAAGTAAATAAAATAAATAAAAAATAAATAAAAACAACTAAGTGAAAATCTGTCTGAGTTTGTTTTCCATAAGACAGTGTGAGCCCAACAGATGGAGTGCTTCTCTTTATGCTAATGTACTGGAGTATGGAGCATATTGCCACTGTGCATCACTGTGCATGGCTGAATAGAAAACATGAGAGATTGATTAGTCTTTTACATTCTTAGATATGGACATCCTGACCAGGAGCCGCGAGGAAACATTGCCATTGCAAATATAGTACATTAAAGACACATATGGACACAGACACAAACACATGAACACACACACTGACACATAGCCTGGCTTCCGTGACAAATAAGCTTGTAGGAGCTTAGTCTGGCGAACCTACTATAATTCCCGCCTTCTGGGGCTGGGGGGGAGCTTGTTTCTCATTGGTTCCCACTTTTTTGGGAACGGAAATGCTCTAAAACGCAAGCTTCGCCAGACTGACTAGATAACGAAATTCAATGTAGCATCACAGGAAGTATGGGCGGACCCAGGCTAACTGACACACACACACACACACACACACACAGAAATAGAGAGAGAAAGACAGAGAGAGCGAGAAAGAGCTTAGTTGGGGTGAATGGGTACTGAACCACAGAGGAAAAAAGGAAAGAATTGCTGACATCACCGGCATGTGTCTCAGCTGTGGCTGATCACCGACTGCCTTAGTTTGCCCTCCACACACACACACACACACACCAGCTGTACCGACGGCCTCGGCTTGCCCTCGCCACACAGCAACTGCCCTCCCCTCCCTGACTGCATCGGTAAACATCCCAAAAAAAACCCCCCCCCCCCCCCCCACCCCCACCCCCGCCGCACCCGAACTGACCAATAGAACCACATCTACACCACGCCTCCATTGTTTAACAGCGTCCGTTGAGCTATGTGAGCTTGCCAATACACACACACACATGCACAGAGATCACACCCATACACACAAGCACTGTGATCTTGACCACACACACATACAGAAGCACTGCAAGCATGCCCTTAACCTTACACACAAGCTCATACACACACACAAACACACACACATACAAACATTTCAAGCTAGTCCTTACACACACACACAAACACACGCACAAACAAAACAAACAAACAGAAGCAACAAGCATTACGAGTCTGCTTTTAGACAGACACACACACACACACCTGCCTGTTCGTCCAAACAGAAGCCACCTGACCATTATTATTCTCCCTCAGACATCAGCACTTTGTGTGTGTGTGTGTGTTTGTGGCATTAGAACCTGCGACGGGAGCTGAGCACTGGATCACAGAATCCCGGCCTGTGTGTGTGTGTATGTATGTGTGTGTGTCTGTATTTGTGTGTGTGTGTGTGTGTCTGTATTTGTGTGTGTGTGTGTGTGTTTGTGTGTGTATGTGTCCTTCAGGGGTCACTATGACCCAGCGTTCTGGCTGATGCATGTTGGCTGAGAGGTGATTTATTTGAGCTTTTGTTTAGTGGGTAAATAAATAAACACAAAGGGAACCAAGAGAGAGAGAGAGAGAGATTGCTCAGCATCATTATTCCACGGCCTGCTCACAAGGAGAGATGAAGGGAAAGACACAGAGAGAGAGAGAGAGAAGAGAGAAAGAGTGCTGTCCTCCGATAGAAATGGGCTTTCCTCCTCCTCTTCCTCCTTTCCCTCTCTCCTCCAGGGAATTTCTCAGTGGGGAGCTCATACACTCTAATCTATTCAGATGGGCCGATGGCCTGGTCTCGCTCATAAGGAACTGAGGCATGCACAAAGAAATGGAGGGAGGAGGAAGAGAGAGAGAGGAAGAAAGAGAGAGAGTGTGCACAAGAGAGATAGTATTAGAGAAATAGGAAGAGAGAGGGAGAGAAAGAGGAAGAGAGAGAGGATAATAAATAAATGGAAAGAAAATATGCACAAGAAAATGGCAAAGGAAATCAGAGAGATGATGAGTATACAGTTTACAGTATGAGGAGTATAGATTGAGGAGTATAGGTGAGGAGTGAATATGAGGAGTACAGATTACAGAGTATAGATAAGTGTTAATAAGGAGTATAGATGAGTATAGATAAGGAGAAGAGAGGCTAGGGAGAATTGGAAAGGAAAAGAGAAAGAGTGAGTGAGAGAGAGAGATAAAAAGAAAGGGAGAGAGAGAGGTCCAGATAATACAGATAAATCACTCTAAGAATCTGAATACCTTCAGCCACTGAAGAAGGGGTCAGCGGAAGTTAGTGTATACTATTGAGGAACACAAACACACACACACACACACACACACACACACACACAGTGGCAGTGCATTTACGACAGCAGGCTGATTTACAGCCCACGTCAGTGCTCCCAATGTCGGCGGGTCACCGTAGCAACAAGAGGAAGAGGGAGAAACAATTAATGGACACCCAGGTGGGGGTGTCACCACTGCTTCCTGGGGTCACTCTGTCTCCATGGCAACGCAACAGCAGCGGAGGAAAACTGGAACTGGAAACTTCAATGACCTCCGCTATGTAGAACACAAAGGGGTTTTGTCATACACACACACACACACACACACACACACACATACACACACTCACAAACACACCCAATATTTTTAATATTACATTTAATGCATTTTTCCTGTGTTGTTTGATGTGGCATTTCACTGGTCTTGTGATTATTTGATGCGCTGCATTAACCAAACAGTGGGCTGACGTCTTCCATCAATAATAGGGGGTCTGTGAGAACAACCTCAAACAAGGAGCAAATTACACAGCAATTCAACTTGACATTTCAAAGACAAAATTAAACTTAATTCAATGGACCTCTCGATTCCTATTTGCAATGCGAGTCTTATTTGGGGGGATTCAAATATTTCCTTGTGTAAAGGTCATAACTTGTAATTCCATATTCTTTAATAGGAAAACAGTTTAATAAAACTTCACATTGTGGCTGACCCTTGAGGTGGGAGTAGAGACAACTCCTCAAGTGTGAGTGGTTTCAGACCAGACAGAAAGTTCAATTTAAGTTCAATGCACCCTAACCTATACTCTTCTGAAAACAGACAAACAAAATCAACATAAAGAAACAATCCTAAAGCATTACTAAAAATAAAAAATAAAGAAATATATAACATAAAAAATCAATAACTAATGAGTCAAATAAAACAAAGGTCTCAGTCTCGTCCATATGAGTAGAATGACACATCAAGTTAGTTGGCCTCTCATTTCCAGCACAGAGCCAACAAATATTACAGTTTGTTTGGGGTTCAGTTAGTGTCAGCGTTTCATTTTTATTGGCAAAGCAGCTTCAGTCCTCCTTTAAACGCTAGTGCGTTCACAATCAGTTAAACTAATGAGTCAACATAAACAACAGCAGTCACCTTCTGAAACCAAATCAAAGTGTCAAACGGTTCAGACTTCAAACCTCATGAACCTACCTACATGTACACACACGCACACACACAAACACACACACACACACACACACACACACA
>JAGFZM010001391.1:56603-58825 GCA_017657215.1 Limnothrissa miodon | reverse complement strand
CCCCCCACCACCACCACCACCACCACACACACACACACACACACACAGGAACACACACTCACTCACTGGCTGCCGGCTGTGCCAGTGGACTATGTGTCCTGGCAAGTGACAGAGGAGAAGTTGGTGTCATTTGAGTGTAATGCATTGTCAGACCTCTGCCTTAATATGCTGAGTCACCCTTCTGCCATTACAAACTATATCAGATGGTGACACATCCCTTTAAAAACACTTCTATCAGATGATGACACATCCAAGCATGACTCGGCTTAAGATGACAACCTACAGGAGCATCGTTGTGGTCATCCAGATAAGCTCACGGGTTTCATTTCTCAAGCCTGCGCATGCCTCAATCAGGACATGTGCTCCTCCGCAATCTGCTCTTAGCGGGGCTGTGTATGTGTCGCCCAAGGCAATCCAGACTCTTCTCATGTGTCGTCCCACGCTGGTGGAATGACCTACCAAAAACAATCAGAACAGGGCCATCTCTGGAGGCCTTCAAAAAGCTCTTAAAGACCCAGCTATTCAGAGAACATCTTCTATCCTAGCACTAAAATGAACTGAAGCACTATCCCCTAGCACTATGCTCCTTAAGGTTTCTGCTATGTAGCTTGATTGTTATCCTCGTTTTGTAAGTCGCTTTGGATAAAAGCGTCTGCTAAATGCATAAATGTAAATGTAAATGTAAATGTGTGTGTCTAGTCAAGATAAGACAGCAAAGACTTTTTGCTCTGAATGAATTAAATATGCTAAGTGGACCATGGGGTGTTGAAATCAAGAGAGGAAAAAGCTAGCTACCGAGGCCGTTTGATTGCAATGAGACGCACCACTCAAACCTCAAGACATTTTTGTCTTTAAACAGCACAAAACCCATTCCAACACACGCTTCTAAAAGTTCAGAGTTAGCTAGATGTCTCTTTTTATTAAATGCTGTCATGGTCCAACTCTTGGTCCAACTCTGAGAAATGGTAATTCCTTGTGTAGAAAAGCACATTAAAACTGCGGATTTTCCTGGGCTGACAGTAACGCCTTAATCCATTTTCTTCAGCATGACACTGTGATGGACATTCTCCAGCTCCATGTTCCAATTTGCTTGGTGCGGTATGCACAGTCAACCTCTGGAGACGTCTTTAAATGAAATAAAGCCCCTAAAATTACTCAGTTGATTTCTGGTCCATTGCACCACGCTATGTATCAATAAATTAGCAAACATTAGCGTTAGCACTAGTTGGTGGATTTGTGAAGCATGGTAGCACCGCTGAGATGAAGAAGGGTTTTAGCAGGCTATGATACAGCAGCTCCACATGTCTATTGCAACTGCATGTGTGTAAGTGCAACTCTTTGTTGGCTATTTGCATTGAGCTGTCTAATCCAGCTCACATTGTTTCCAGTTAAATGAGGTAGTATATTAAATTTATTCAAGTACTGTATGATAGTTAATATTGACCTTAGGCATAAGTAATAATTGTATATTACTATAAAATACTATTTAAGCCTTACTAATAAGCTTGACACCAGTTCTTTATGTTCCTCATATCACCAATTCAGGTGTATTTTATAGTTAGCTTGTAGCCAGCTTTTCATTCACAGTTCCCATTGTTTACCACTGCGGTTTCAATGGGGATTAGATAATATTAGCATGCATTTAGATGTTTCAAAAGAGCTAGCCTGGCCTGTGTTTTCTAACACCATAGATGGTAGAAAGTAAGCAACAACTATATGGTGTTGTTTTGTGGTCTGAGTGGTAGATCTCCCTGCAATCAAACAGCCTTGACAGCTTTGCTCCCCAGTTTCCCACAGTGTATAAGCCCTCACCCATGTCCTGTGATTCCATGACGTGTTTAGGTGTTTATGGACTCCAACTGATCCCATTGACTCCCCCTCCTGAAATGGGCCCTTTATCTGGTGTCATCCCTCATAACCTGGGATATGCACACATACTCCATCTGTTCCACCCCAGCAGCCATCTGGACCAATCAGGTGACAGACGGAATCATTAGATCATTAGATAGAGTAATAGACAACCAACATAGATAAATAGACATACAGATAGATAGATAGATAGATAAAAAGACAGATAACTAAATTGTTGATAGAAATATATAAAGGCAGATACTGTGGATAGACATTTGGACATTATGTACATTTACTGTGCTGATTGTTACACGGTTATTCATGAAGTTGATACACCGTACCAAGGGACTGGTAATAAAAAATATGACAGT
>JAGFZM010001391.1:46603-51603 GCA_017657215.1 Limnothrissa miodon | reverse complement strand
ATTTCAAAACTATCTTTGCTGCATATACATTGATGATGATTGTAGCCATGATGATGATAATGGTAGCCATGACGATGATGATGATGGTAGCCATGATGATGGTCAAGAAGTGCACTGAGGGACGCACATCCAGGGATAATTTTCCAGGTTCTGGACAAAATCTATCTGACAGTTTTAGGGAATGGTTTGTACACTGTGCTGTATGCCCCAAAGATCATTTGACTTATGCTGATGCTATGAATCAAATGATTTTTTTTTTTAGGAAGAGGAGTTTAGAGCATATAGAGTGTTCAGACCGTCTCAGGGGAAAAAATAAATCCAGGTGCCGTACAAAATTTCTTAAGGAGATAAATGGGCATAAATCTTTGGAGCGTATAGAGTGTGCAGACCATCCTCTGAACGTGTCAGGGAGGAATCCAGCAGTGCTGTGGCCTCCCAGATAAAAGGGTTAGCGGAGACAACCACAGCCTCCTCGTCCTCAGACAGCAGAGATCTTGACAGACGACTGGAAAAAAGGAATCGGAACAAGTCGGAGGAAATGGCTGGGGACTAATTAGAGCAGCGGTGGAAGAGTGTGTGTGTGTGTGTGTGTGTGGGAGGGGTGTGTGGGTGGGGGGGGACAAATCTTCACCTGTCTGACAGGAGGAGTGAGGCTGTATATTCAACCAGCTTTAGACCACCCCGCAGCTGACTGAGAAGCCCCTGAACAGGTGGGGGGTGGGGGGGATAGGTGCTCCATAAAAAGAAGGAAGGTGGGGGGTATGGGGGAGGGGGTAAACTGCCTACTCTTCTCAGTGGCTGGAGAGATGATAACCTATGCATTTTCTCTCTCTATCTTCTGTGCTGTGTGCGCGCGCGCTTTTGTGCATGCATTCCCTCTCTCTACTATCTTTGCTGAACTGAGCTGAGCTGAGTGTGTGTGTATGTGTGTGTGTGCACTTTTGTGCATGTAATCTCTCTCTCTTTACTGTCTGTGCTGTGATGTGAGTGTGTGTGTTTGTGTTTGTGTGAGCATCCACGCTTTTGTGCAGGCATTCCCTCTCTTTATCTTTGCTGTGCTGTGTGTGTGTGTGCATGTGTGTGTGTTTGTTTGTGTGCATCCTCACTTTTGTGCATGCATTCCCTATCTATCTTTGCTGTGTGTGTGTGTGCATGTGTGTGTATGCATGCTATGCTTTAGTGTATAGGTTCTTTCTCTCTACAGTATGTTTGCTGTGTGTCTGTGTGTGTCTCTGTGTGTGTGTGTGTGTTTGTGTGTGTGTGTGTGTGTGTACATCCTCTCGTGCATGTGTTCCGTCACAATGGCCAATAAATCATGTATGAGTGCTTTATCGAGGCAAAGGAAGCTTTGATAACCCTCTACAACCGCCATCTGACGCTGTACTGGAAATGTCAGCGACAGACGTTACCTGATACTCGTTCACTCCACAGCAGTTCTCTCAAGCCGCAGTCATCAGACGGCTCAGAAAGACGCATCCCTAAAAGTACCAATGCTGTGCACACACATGTCATTAAGCAGGATTTGTCCAATAAGCATGCGATAAAATGCTCTCTTTTCGGGACTAAAGTGCTGGAGAGAGAGAGAGAGAGAGAGAGAGTGTGTGTGTGTGTGTGTTTGTGAATCCTCTCTGCTACTCTTGATCTGCTTTGGTTTCAGGGGCTCACAGGGCTGCCGGAGGCAGAATGAGGGGGGAGAGAGAAGCAGAGAGAGGGATGGAGAGAGAGAGAGAGAGAGAGAGAGAGAGAGAGAGATTGAGAAAGAGGGAGAAGCTGGGTCAGAATCTCACCACCAGCTTCTAATTTGTTAAATGTGTGTGTGTGTGTGTGTGTGTGTGTGTGTGTGTGTGTGTGTTAAAGCGGGAGCACTGCCCTAGAGCACAGCCTCTCTCACCATCTCTGTCTGATCGACCTAAATCTGGACATCTGTTTAAGGATGTTTATCCAATGGGTAAGCATGCTAAGGGCAATATTGTGCTAGTATTCATTTACTTGTCTAGTGTTTGAAGCCCAAACACAGTTTCCAGGCGGGGCCAGGTTGGGTCGGGTCGGCCCGGGCCGGACTGGGTCAAAGGAGTGATGGACGCATGCAGGGGTCCTCCGTCACGCCCTCAAACAGTAACAGGAGAAAAAAAACGCACACACACACACACACACACATACACACAGACACACACACGGGAGGGGTGGAAAGACAAAGATGCGTCCCTGCCGAGATTTGAAACCAGAGCCCTCACCCTCCTGATGCTCACTCTACACTGCACCACTTGCACCAGCCCCTAAATACACACACAGGCACACACACACACACACACACACAGGCACACGCATACTCTCTCTCTCATACACACTCACGCTCTCAAACACAGGCACACGTACACACACAAGCACACACACACACTTAGACACACACACTCTCTCACACACATACTGTCATCCATCCCAGGCCGAGTCAGTATGGATCTGCTCCTCCATGTCCTGCTAATGCGTGTGCTAGTACAAGTGCGTTAATTAGGGTGAGGGAGGCATCTGGACAGCGAATGCTCCGGCCTTCACCCTCGTTTATTGAGTTCTCCGAGAATTATTTATGTCCTTATGTACTGTTGGGGCTGACACATGTCACCCAACCCCCCCACACACCCACCCCCATGTCTTCTCCCTCTCTTCCCCCTTGCTCCTTCTGCCTCTACCCTTTTCTTTCTTTTCCTCTCTCACTCTCTGCCTTTCTCACCCCCTTCCTCTCTTTCTCTCTCTCTCTCTCTCCCCTCTTTTATATGGCCACAGCCCAGAAAGCGAAACCAGCTGTGCAGACAGAAGAGCCTTCTCACTGGACAGCCATTGCCCTGGAGGTGCAGTGCTTTAAGTCCCCTCTTGAAGGATTTACAGATTAAAATGTGCTTCTGAGAAAGAAGAACCAAAACTCTCTCTCTCACACACACACACACATACATACACACAAGCACACACACACACACTCACAACTCTTGTCCTTTTTAAAAAAAATTAAATAAAATAAAAAAACAATAAATAAAAAGTGGAAGGCGAATAGCCTCCTCCGCACAACATACACACACACACACACACACACACACACACACACACAGACACACAAACACATACACACGCACACACTGACACACACACACACACACATGCACACACCATCATCAGTCTTTGGTCGAGTCAGTATGCAACAAGCCATGAAAGCAGGATTGATTATCAGCGGAGCACGGAGGTCTGCTGCCGAGGTGCTGGCAGGACAGGGAAAAAGACAAACTGAATTCCGTTGTCTCCTCTCTCTCTCTCTCTCTCTCTCTCTCTCTCTCTCTCTCTCTCTCACCCTCTATGCCTCCCTCTCTCCCTCCCCCACCCCTGCTCCCTGGTGCTGCTTTGATGCTTGTGTTTGTGGGGGAACACACTCTAAATCTTCAGTCAAGGCCCACTGACTGCAGCTTAGGGAGAAGCGCTGCACAGCACAGCAGAAGCCCTATTACCTTCCTGTGCCGAGTCTACAGTCTGACAGCAAGAGAGACCACTGGGAACACACACACTGACAACCACACACACTCTCACACACACACACACACACACACTTACACACACATACACACACAGCCGCCTACACTGCTACATACGAATCGATATATGCAGGAGAGAGGGTAAGAAACAAGGGAGTGAAGAAAGAAAAAGAGAGAACAGAGAAAAAGAAAGAGTGTATGGCATAACAGAGTGAAAGAAGAAATGATAGGAAACTGAGGACAGAGTACTGAAGAAAGCATGACCCAACACAGTCTTACCCAACACAACTCAACACAATCTAAAAGGACCAAACTCAGCCTACCCTCTACAACACAACCCAAAAGGATCCAACACAGCGTGAACCAACATAACACAATCTAATAGGACCTAAGACCCAACTTACAACTTAACCCAACACAACTCATCCCCAAAAGACCCGACATAGTGTGACCCAATACAACCTGACCCAACCCAATCCAAAAGGACCCAGCACAGCATGACCCAACAGCAGCCAAGCCAAAAGAAGCCAGGGAGGTACAAAAGCCAGCCAGCAGGGACAGGAGGAGAAAGAGAGGGGAGAGGAGAAAAGGGATTTCCGCTCAAACTCATCAATCAGCGATTGATAATAGGTTCCATGCAGACGCGTTGACACAGGGGTCAACTCTTCCCTGACCCCTTGCTCCGGGGTTCGGCTGGAAGAAAGGCTCCGAGAGCGGCAGTCGGAGCTAATTGTCCGGCCAGTGGCAGCGCTTTTCAGTGGGTCCCGCTTTCACTCTCATTCCTGTCTTTCTCTGAGCCAGACCCCCACCTCCGACCTCCGCTGCCTCCCCCTTTACCCCCTCTCCCTCTTCTCCTCCCATTAGCATACGGACACTTTGTTGCGGCATTCCTGGGGCCAAAAGCTCAAGTCACATTTTTGGGATGGCAAAGGGTCCTTCGTCAGCCCCCTCTCGGCAGAAGCTCACAGCTCCCATCCTAAGCTGCACGTGCACCTCACCGGGTGCTGAGCAGCCCCTTCTTCATACACACAAACACACACACACACACATACACATCTACATACACACAAATGCACACACTCCCAGCCGAATAAAATGATCACCCAGGCTTCGGAGGGGTAAGCAGCGGAGAACGAGATCGGAAAGAGCAGCTCACACACACACACACACACACACACACACACACGAGATCGGAAACAAGAGCACTGTGTTGGAGCCGGAGCAAAACAACGGTAGACTGATGAAATAATCCAATGACAAGCAGAGGAGCGGACGGAGAGAAGGAAAGAGAGATGGAGAGAGAAAGAATACACTCCCAAGTATGTTGCAAAAGAGGAAAAAAAAAAACAATAAAAAAAAAAATCTACTAGATTTTAGATGAAAAAAATAACCAGCCAACAGCGTGTCGCCTTGTGTGAAAAGTCATGATCGTGATGCAAAGCTGAGAAAGACAGGTCCAGCAGATGATAAAACAAAAAAAAAAAA
>JAGFZM010001390.1:227839-265635 GCA_017657215.1 Limnothrissa miodon | reverse complement strand
GAGCCAGACACTTCCTAGTGTACTAGAAAGGTAGCTCCTGCCCCTTTTCCGCTTTATGCCCCAAGTGCCCTTTTAAGTAGTATGCCCATCCAGATTACTTCTGGAGATTTTGCCACACAGATATCAAAAGCACAATCTGACCATTCTAACAGTATTATTGGCTATTATGCTGTAACACATAGCCCGCAAGACATTTAGCTTTGAATTTACATAAAAATAATATTAATTCTGTTCTGCATATACGTCACACCCTTTCATATTGATGAGATATCTCATGATCTTATCACTCAAATATGGCAAACCACAATTCAAAATAAATGAGATGAATTTCAGTGGTGTAATGGTACATGTAGCTCTTCTAAATGTAATGTTTTAATGTTATGCGTATAGTTCAAGGTTGTTTTTTTGAATATGTCACTGACAGGTTGCCAGGACGCTGAATGTTTCAGAGGAGATGAAAGCTCAAATGGGTGTGACCTCTGGCCTGGAGCTGCTGACTCTCCCACATGGAAGACAACTGCGTCAAGACCTGATTGAAAGGTAAACACGTCGACAAACACACACGCACACACACACACTTGTCCTTTGTCCTGTGGACCATACAGGAGTACAACACCACACAGAGGAGGAGGAGATTGCTGTGTTCTACACTGCACAGTGACCTCATGCCCCATGCCATGACCTTACCTGGTCTACTTTTCTGTTTTTTTTTATTTCCCCAAGACAAGACTGGACTGGTGTCTTAGTGGCTATATTAACCCATTGCACTTACAGTATGGCCTGCCCCACCTTCACCTGTTGAACAACCTGCTCAGCAACATGCACCTGTAGCTTTGACTTTTACAGTGAGGACAATATGAGAGTGAACAACATACTCACAGGGAGGAGCAAAGTAGATTACATTACCAATGGCACACAACTGTTTGTCATTTCATAGACATTAGTTGTCATTTTGTAGTCGTACAAATATGACTTAGAAGATCCAACGTTCACTTCATGTGTAGTCACCATAAGCTCTCGCTCCTCCTATCACCATCCTCCTTTGCTATTTTCCCCTCCATATTTGTTTTCCTTTTTTATTTTTTCTTCCTTTCTTTTTTCTTCTTCTTTCTTTGTCTTAATGCCCCTCTAATGTCCCTCCTCTCATTTCCCAATGCTCTCTTTGTGAGTAGGGTTGTAATGTCTGTAACAAAGGCTGTAGGGATTGAAGCTTCTCTCCTCCATTCGTAGGCACCATACTATGGCAATAGGTGTAGCTGTGGACATCCTGGGATGCACAGGGAGTGTGGAGGAACGAGCAGCTACGCTCAACCGCATCATTCTGGTGGCTCTGGAGCTGAAGGACGCCATGGGGGACCTGTTTGCCTTCTCCTCCATAATGAAGGCGCTGGACATGCCCCAGGTAGCACCCATTCACCAGGCCGGATTTACACACATGCACACATGCACACACACACACAGTCTGGCTTTTGTTTGTGAATGTAAGAATTCCTCCAGTTTTCAAAAGGCTGCACCCACACAACTTTGACCCCATTTTTTTCTTTTATTTTCCCTCTTACCGTTTCTCATTATCTCGCAATGTCTCACACTCTTCCTTTCCCCTTCTGCTTTCTTCACAGATCACAAGGCTGGACCATACTTGGACCACCCTGAGAAGAAAGTACACTCAAACCGCCATCATCTATGAGAAGTCTCTCAAGCCGTTCTACAAGGGCCTGTATGAGGGTGCGGGTAAGTTAGTGCACTCCAGCTTCCCGACACCAAAGGCAAATATAGCCACTGTCCCATATGACCTATGTTACACAACTGGAATATAGCCATGAAGCACTATGTTGGAGTCACCTACTATGTATATGATGGTAATTCTAGGCCCCACTGAAATCTAGACGTTTGTTAGGTAACAAAATCAAATCAACAAGCTCCAACTTCATCAGACCCAAACTGTTTCATAAACAAGTACATTTAGTTCATAAAGCAAATTTAAAAGAGCCTTTACTGCACTAAGTGCTTCGCAAAGGGGGGCTTAAAAATAATAAAATGCAAAACATAAACACATAATCAAAGAGGCATTCAAATGTTCACAGGTAACAACAATAAAAGAGTAAGTGGGACAAACACAGAGATTGACAAATATGAGACGCGTGATTACAAAAAGACGTACAGTAGGGAATGGACATGGAGAAAAGCAGGGAGTAGAAGTGAGTTTGGGCAAATAATTCCACAGATGGGAGACTGCTACCACAAAGGCTCTTCCGTCAGGACAGGACTAGTGTGCTCCTGCCTCTTGGGACTTGTCAGCAGTCCAGCAACTGTAGACACACTCATCGTGACCGGGACAGGCCAAGATGGAGTCAATTGCAGGAGCAAAGAGGGTTTAAGGCAGCCAATCATTCTCAGCTGCTAGAAAAGCACTGGACCCATTGGAAACAATGTCAGGAGCAGACCCAGTGCTGTCCCCTAATGCCTAAAGAAACATTGACTAGAGTCATTGAGGACAGCAGGGTGTGTAGTGCTGTAAATGGCCTGCTTTACCATGACCCTGCCAAGAATAACCACATTGCCTATTCTTAGGGCGAGCGTCTTGTAAGTGTTTGAATCTGCCAGCATACTAGGAAGGGTTGCCATAGCTGTGACTTCTGTTGCTATTGCTGTCTGATTCAATGACATCATCATTTTATGAGCAACAGCTGAGAAGGTCCCTAAATAAACAAGTGATCTGACTTTCCGAATGCTTTCTCTCCCTGTCCTCTCCATCCCCATCTCCTTCTCCCCCTTTTCTTTTTTTTTTTTAAAGTATTTTGCCCCATCTCTTTCTCGCTCTCCCTGCCTTCAAAGTCATTCAAGCTTTCACTGTGTTGCCAGATCAGTGTAGTTGACAAACATGTATACAACAAAATCATAAATGATTTTACTGTACATACATAAATATATTGCATATAATGCAGTTAGTACATGCACCTATAGGGGAAGCAGGAGGCTTCTGTACCCATCCTCTGTTATTATCCAGGGCTGTTTCCTTAAACCTAGTTGCTAACTAAATGATCAACTTTATTGTTTGCCATGCAATTGCGCATTGCCAGTCAACTAAGTTGCTAACTGCTTAGTGACTAGACAGTTGTGTGAAACACACCCCAGAGCAATCCGTCTTCATCTCAGTGAAAATCATCCGTCCTTTCTGTTTATGTTCCTCTGCAGTGGACATGCCCCTGAGCACCACCACCATCCCCCTGCTGATGCCCCTGCTGACGCTGATGGAGCGGCCGGTGGTGGCCTTTGAGGGGATGGAGCTGTGGGAGAGCAATGACCAGGGCTGCGAGATCATGCTGCGCCACCTAGAGGGAGCTCGCCTTATGGCACACAATGCAGACATCTACACAGCCAACGCAGAGAGAGCACTGCTAGGTAGAGGGGCCAGCACATACAAATCTCTCTCACACGTACACACACACACACACATACTCAAAGCAGCACTTTTGTGCATGTAAACTCTCATTCACACTTATTATGCACTTTCATACACAAGCTCTCATACTCAGTGGATGTAGACAAAAAAGCAAATATTTACACACCACAAACACACACATACACACACACACACACACAGTGTAAGGCATGTGATTCAACATAACACTCTTATGCACACAAACCCACAAAAGGAAATTAAAAAACCCAAACTAAACTCATAAAATGAAAGTTGACTCCAACTCTAACCCATTGTGACCTGGTTTGCCTTTCCTCCTCTCCTCTGTGCAGACTTCCAGGCGGATGCCGACCTGCTGGAGATCTTCAGGACGGACTTCCAGCTACGCCTGCTGTGGGGGAGCCGGGGGGCGGCCGTGAACCAGGCGGAGCGCTACGACAAGTTCAACCTCATCCTCACAGCCCTGTCCAGAAAACTGGAGCCGCAGGTCAAACACACTGAGCTCTAATGGTTCCGGCCCCTTGCTGACTGCAACTTAAGTTTTGTTTTAAATGTCCGTTTAGTGAGTGGTTATTATTGTGACCTGTAAATGGATGGTCATTTGGGCTCATGTAACCTTAAGAGACACAGCTGAGCTCACCGGCAGGTTGAAGAGGTGGATTTTTCCCTTAAAGGTCTCTGGCCTTAAGACTCACATTTGTGTGTTTGTGGACAGTGTTCAATGAACTTGCTTTCCATCGCAACAGATAATGTAACTCATGTTGGAGAGTTTCATGTTTAACGTTGTTGCAGTGGTAATCCTGCTCAGTACGAGAGGAACCGCAGGTTCAACGGAGTTGAAGAAGAGTGAAATACCACTTCCCTGTGTTACTCTGTTACACAGCGCTCCAGCCCTCTGGGTTGAAGAGTAGTGAAAGGTCTCGTCTGAGGACTCAAAAAGTATTCATGTAAAAATGGGATCACATGGATCACAGTGTGGATGTGTTGAACACAGCGATGATAAGTCATGAAAGTTGTAGAATTATTAGCCCCTTGAGAAGGGGGGAGTTGTATAGAAGATGATGTGGGACAGCATGAATATGCCGAAGAAACCAAATGGAAAAATTATGAGCGTGTTTTCCTAAACCATAGTTGGTTGGCAACGGGAAACCGAGTCGCTAACTCCGTAAACAACTATGGCTTTAGGAAGTGTCCCCTGGCACAAGCACTGCTTTCCTGAATCAGGCCCCAAGGCTGGTCTAAACTGGTTGCTTGATGTGCGCTTCAGCAGGTAGTGTTGATCTCACTGGTGTAAATATGTTGGTTAATAACGTAAGCATGTTAATGCAAGGCTGTAATATATTTCCTTCTTAATATTATTTACCTGTACATAGAGCTTCGTAATAATTTTAATATCTTTATATGGAGTATTGTGTCATGAATAGATCAACAGAGGTTTAAATAAAACTACTTTTTAACTCTCATATCCTCTCATCTTCTGGAGTTTTTTTTTGTAGCAAAGCATTTATAAATGGTGAAGCCCTGACTTACAAATTTGGAAAATATGATCATAAGGAATGTTGTCCGTCCTTGAATCTAACCACTGGTATGTGCACTGCTCTCCATCTGTATATTGGAACTGACAGATGGTTACTGGAGGAATTACATGATTGACAGAGATGTGCATCACTGAAACAAAAACGACTGATCTTTTTATGCACTTTTTATTAGAACAATGTATTGAAAGAACAGGATGAATGACATGCTACAACATTAAAAAAGTATGAAGAAACGCGCTCATGAGAGGCACAGAAAATGGAAGTACTGCCATCGAACTGAACAACAACAATAATAATAAAAAAAAAACATTGGTCTGTTGTCGGTGAACCAAAACACGGCTTCCATGTTTCATTGTCTACCACAGACATTCTTTTCCCAGTGACTGAATACGACTGGTCAATAAGCCTCTTCAAATAGTTGATTGAGGGAACAGTACAATCAGTATAATTATAATGCACTATTATGACAGGGTAATGGATCAATGTGCACAAGGCTCTGGGATGATAAAAATGAGCCGCTGTTACTGCTGTTAAAATCCAATGATTTACCTTCAATGGTAATATGTATGGATGTACAGTGCACGTCACAAGAGAGCCCTCTGCAGGATTAGTTGAGATATTACATGAAGCACAGTATTAGGCCAGGGGGGCACCAAACCCTCTGCTTTCACATCCACAGAGATGGCAGAGAAAGGTGCAACCATAACCTACTTTCACAAACCACTCCGTTCTTCATCCCCTGTAGCAACTTGTTACTGAATGTGGACGTGTTGTACAAAGCTACTGGATCACCACCTTAATGCACTTGGGTACAGGCAGGTGTTTTAGAATGCATGTCAATATAAACCAGCATCATAACCAGCTATTCCCATGCTAAATACTTTCTTATGAGATGCTAAACACTTTTGCTTCCAAAAAAATTGAACATCATGTGTGTATGTTGGTGTCTGGCTGCCAAAATTACTGGCAGAAGTCACCATGAGAAAACAAAACACGGTCAATCCAACACAATCACAGTACTGATTGTTACCCAAATAAAAAAAGAGCCTCTCTCATGCTAGGAAATCCATAGACACGCATACACAGGAGAAGAGGGTTAACCTACCTTTCCACACATTCAGCAGCATCATCACATTCAACATAAACAACAACGTGTCCAACACCATGAGAAGAAACGAGGACAGGACTTTTCACAGTTTTCAATATTCATTGAAAAAGTCAAAACCACAGCTATGCGGACATACAGGCTGTACTTGAGGGGAAAGCACGGGGCAACTTTTTGAGGAATGCTGTCAAGCAAGCACATCTATTTACAATCAATAATGACTTCTCTTGGAATGATTGCTCTAATTAACTATTGAAGACTAAAAGCTGCTCAATCCTATGGTCAGTGGGGAGGTACTCGCACAACTCCCTGGAACATTGCTTTGCACCACAGCTCAAAAAGTTGCCAAGGTCTGGCTGGAATGAACACAGCTGAAATTGGGTCTGCAATTACTGTAGCTGTCAGTCAGCTAAGATCTGATTCTTAATATACCGGATGTGACTAATATGGAGCTTAATATGCCAGGCTAAGCTAAGATCAATGACAAAATCTCCAGGATCCCACTGAGATTAACTGGGTTACTTAGATCTGGTGTCATTAGTCATCTGTCTGTGGTTAAGATTTGCCACAATCGGCCGATAAATGTTTAAATGTGCAGTAACAGTAACTGTAACAGTGACTGTAAAGGGCAGCATTTGGGGGCTGTTCAGTTTGAAATGTATTCAAAATAGAAAAGACTTTAATAAACATCCTTATGCAGGAGCAACCAAACCACAGGCAGGACATCAGCAAAGGGCCAAAAATGAACTGCTGGCATATTTATTCCTCTCAGTTTTCAAGACATCCCATAACGTAGTGGTCACCGCCGTTTGCTTGGACTGTACATTTTTACAAAAGGAAAGGAGCAATTAAAAAAGGTAGCATAAAAGTAACCACATCATTCGTTAATTTATTCATTATTATTTCAAATGCTCTAGGGTAAAAAAAAAAGTGCATTAGTCAAGGCCAGGTCTCGACGCAGACGGCTGTTGGGATCAGAAGAGAAGATCATGGATACGCTACCCTGGGCAAACAGCACAGTCAGGCAAGGTGACTAATGCTTCCTTATTGCACCCCTCTGACCCCTCCATCTCAAAAGACAGGAAGATTCAATAATAATAATAATAATAAAAACACACATTCAGTTTGGAATGAGAATGTTTTCCTAATATATAAAATCAGACGAGGCAAATTAAACATACCTTACAGGTATGTGCACAGATACTTGCTGTGCACATATATGCGAGTTGTATGCGTATTATAAAAAAATGGATGACGAAAAAAAGCTAAATCACATTCACGCTTTAGAAAAGATGAACGTTAATTTTCTGATTGCAGTTCACTGGTATGGGAAAGCAGTCGAGAGCACCACTGTATGAGTGGAAGTGTGTGTGTGTGTGTGTTTGTGTGTGTCTGTGAGCATGTCTGCCGAGCACCTCTGATATTGCAGGAGCTGAAGATGGATGGAGAAGGCTCTTCTGGCCTTCTCCTGCAGGGGGCGACAGTGAGGGCAGGGTGGGGGAGGGCCCATGGGCAGCAGCTCACCCCTTCTCCTTCACCTGTTCCCCTCTTGATGTGGAGTGAAGCTAGCGATGGATCAGCACATTCACCCCATCCCTCAGGTGCCATCCCAGGAGGCCTGAGCCTGGTTGGGGCAACATCAAGGCACTAGACTGGGTGGGCTTGGCCTGGGGCGTTGGCGTTGGGCTGGGCTAGGCTAGGCTGGGTTGGTGGTGCTGGGTTGGTCAGTGTTGATCAGCTGGCAGCCTTCTTTTTGTGAAGGGAGAGAGGGGGGACAGGATGTGATCAGTCATCCAGACTTGAGGGTATCCAGGCCACCTGGTGGTGGTAGTGGTGCTGCTGCTGCTGCTCCATGCGTGGTGTAAAATGGAACTGCAGAAGCCCTCCTTTGGAAGCAGCACTGGCACAGTGAGGAGGTGGAGGGAGGTGGAGGGAGTTCGGGGGGGGGGGGGGGGTGGTCTGGAGCCTGCAGTGGTTACTGATCTGATCTGGCACAGAGGCCACATGACGGCACGTTAAGATGACATGGTGTTAACATTCAAGATGGTGGTGTCAGCAAGGCAATGAGTCAACAGTCAAACTAAACAAAACAAAACAAAACATGAAGAACAGACCATAAACAAAGCACATGTTCCATCAGAAAAGAAGTAATACAAGGATCCCAAGCAGAGGCATGACGTGAGAATGCTGGAGCTAGAGAGAAAGAGCTGAGGAGTGGACGTGGGGATGCAGAGCTGCTGGGGGAGCCAGACAGAGAAAGTGCACAGGCAGGGGCAGAGGAGGAGGACACATGATGAAGCAGAAGGAATGGCACAGGCAGGACACGGTGCCCTACACGGGACACGATGGGATCCAGCGGGGCAGGACGCTGCAGCACATCCACGAGCTCTGAGGGAGGGAGGCTGTTAGTGTGGCAGAGGACGCCAGAGCACAGGGACATAGCGCACCCACACAGGGACGGGATGCAGAGCAATGCATGCTGGTCGATCGCAAAAAGGTGAATGGGTTATATGAATCTTCCTTATTAAGAGCATGGAGATATCACCCCCCCCTCCCTCTTCCCTCTGTCTTGTTTTCTCTATCCCCCTTTCTCCTGGAACTCCCCTGCTGTTAAAGAATGGATGGGTGGATGGTTGAAAGAGAAAGATGGATTTGCATGCAAACATGCTTTGGGCGCATCTCTCTCTCTCGTCTAGTGTATCAAGCCCACTAGCTCCCACCCCTCCAACTCTGCCCTGTCCTGCAAAAGCTCCATCAGTCCCCCCACAACCCACCCCAACCCCGGCCCCCTTTAAACAGCGAGAGCTGCGTACGCCCCCCATCAAAAGGCCTCACCAAACACACACCCCACCACCTCCACTCAGGAACCTGGACTCACACACACACACACACACACACATACACACAGGAAAGAGAAAAGACAACGGGTTATTGACCAATCATCAGGGCAACAGAAAGAAGAGGAGGAGAAGATGGAGAGAAAGAGAAATAGAAGGAATGAGGGGGATAAAGACAGGGTGACAGAAAGGCAGGAGGAGACAGAAAGAGAGGAGGGAAGGGAAGAAGAGAGAGGAAGAGAGAGAGGGAAAAAAAAGAGACAAGATGGGCAGAAAACCAGGGTAGTCTTGCCCCTACCCCAGTCCCACACAGAGAAGAAAAGCCTGAACAGAACTAGTCACCCAGGGAGTTCCCTATGTGCCACCTGTCATCACACAATGCCCATCTGTGGGGGACGGGGCACGCGCCAGGCAGCAGTTCCTCCCCCACCTGCCACAGGAGGAACTGACAGCCCAGCTACAGCTACAGCTCAGCTCTGTGGACAGCTCAAAGCCACCAGCTTTAGACCAGACCCGCTTGGAATTCTCACAAACACGTCCGAAAACAAAATGCTCGGATGGAACATCTTGGAAAAGCAAGCAAGTGGGGGAAAGCCTGGGTCTGGCTGGTCCGTAAAGGAACACACTGCTGTGCTGTTCTGTCTGGTGGCTAGAGATAGGCAGATAGGTAACCCAATCAGGTTCCCAGGTGAACAGACACATTTCTGGAGACGGTGAGACGCATCTGTTTATATATCTCAGAACAAACAAAAGGAACCAACAATAAACATCCTATGATTATTCATACTGTATACAGGCATATATTTGCTTAGAGACAGCATCCACATCAAAGTAGAAAATCACTTGACAGTGATGAAACACTCAGTTCTTGTGGAGGTCATAAAGGTTCCTCCACCCTCCACATCCTCCTGTCCAACGATAGGGAAAAGGGTCCGTCTGTACAGTGCTGGACGCAGGCTGGTCCACTTATTAGTCAGTCATCGCTACCAAATGGGCTTGTCTGCTCGCTCGCTCGCTCACACAGTGAACAACCGCAAGGCCAGTAATACACAGAGCTTCAGGAGCTAGTCTGCATGCGGGTGGTGGGGGGTGATGAGGAGGGGTTTGGGGTTTGGGTGGGGGTGGCGGTGTGATGTCATATGTAGGTGACGGCACCTTTGCTGCCCTTCTCGAGCGTGATGCCCACGTAGGAGGTGGGCACGTAGCCCTCCTCGCCGCTCTGCTTGCGGGCCCGCGTCCAGCCGTCGCCCTTGTCCTCCTCGATCACGTACAGCACCTCATCCTCCTTCATCACCAGCGTGCCCTCGTTTGAACCTGGGGGAGAGAGGGAGGCCACACACACACACACACAGAAAGAATCCATGTAGGAGAGAGAGATAGTTTTAGTAAATTAACTAGTTGTAGATACTTCAATATCTGACACAGAATATACAGTTGGGAATATCAGTTGTATTTGAATTCTGCAAATCTTTCAACTAAGTAAACCGTAATGGCTTTTTTGTCTGTTTTATTTCCAAGTACATATAGAGTACTGTACGTGTGTGTGTGTGTGTGTGTGTGTACACACAAAGTCAAAATATGGTTGGTTAGTGTGCAAGTGATATGTATGTGAACTCCTGTGTGGGTGTATGAGGAAATGAGTTCTCACACACACACACACACACACACACACACACAAGGACATCTCTTCATGTTTTTACCATCAAATGCATAGAGGGCTTTGCAGTGGCCAATGGCAGGCAGCGGATCATCATCATCAAACTCGTCGTCAAACTCATGGGGGTCTGGCTGGGGAGGGCTCTGGTGCTCATGATTAGGGTCATCTGTGTAGCTCCCCTCAGGGCTGACACACACACACACACACACACACACACACGTTAACCCAAATGGCATATTTCTCACTGTAAGTAAAACCCACATGGTAGCTGAACCTCTGACCTTTTAGGAGCTGAATAAATATACACACTGCAGGACTAGGACTACAGGACTAGGCCATCATTATGAAGTCACTAATCAGTATCCAGTGTCCAGTAATGACCGGTATCACTGAGTAAGGTTTTGCTGAATTGTGTCTGTTTCAATAGAGTTGGATTATTATGATCATATAATGATATTATTATCAGAGCGAATCCCACAGGGTTTCTGTTTTTAGCATTCCATTTCTCATCTTAATGTAAAGGAAGTGGTTTCAATAAAGCGTTTTTGATTTTATGGTTGAAAACTCTACAAAGCCCAATGCGGATTAGATAAAATAATCTTTGCTGTGTTTGGAAGAGATCTTAGTCTGTTCTGTTTACCCAAGTTCCCTCAGTCCAACACATCATGGGACTTAACTCCTAAGTGTGTATGTACTGTATGTGTGTAAGTGTGTGTGTGTTCCCCCTCACCTCTCTCTCCCGTGAGGTGTATGATGGTTCACATCTGCGCTGGGCCTGCGGTCACTGCGGGAGATCTGTTTCCCGGCCTCCGCTAACCAGCTCTGCGTGTGTTTGTGTGTGCAGGGAAGAACAACAAAAGTTCCAATGACAAACCGTTCCATACAATCCTGACTCACATCCTGTGAGCGAGAATATCTCAAGAGCCTCATCTCACCAAGCCACTATCATCCCACAATCACCACTAGGTGGTGCTAGGGAGCAGCTCTCTGCTACGCTGCTGTTTATTTGTCCAGATGTGTGTGTGTGTGTGTGTGTGTGTGTGTGTGTGTGTGTTTGTGTGTGTGTTTGGGAAGGAATTGCCTTATAAGAGCAGGACTTTGGGGGGGAGACGTCACTGAGGAGCATTACCTCATTTTTGTGGATCTCGGAGCGCAGTCGCTCCATGTTGCACATGGTCTCAGAGATCTTGGGCTGCAGGCTGCTGGGGTCGCCCATCTGGGGGTTCTTCTCATACACGTCCTTCATCTTGTTCAGCGCGTCTCTGAGGCGCACACGTTTATACACACACACAAAGCAGGTGAGGGTTGAAATATAAAAACACACAGACATGCACGCGCACACACTGGAATATTTTGATTTCTTTCCCATCCATGCACCACACACACACAGAGGACAATAGAGGCAGATGGCAGGGGAGATGATCTCCAATGATGCATCTCTACCTTTGGTCAACTTCCTTCTGCAATTCTTTGTTCAGCTCCTCAATCCTCTGCTGCAGTTTCTTGCGTCTCTGTTCGGGGGGCAGGTGGCTGAGGTCTTCAAGCGTCGGCGCCTTTGGACACGGACACACACACACACACACACACACACAACCACATGAGCCATGAAAAAAAGACTCACTTCAAGAATGAGCTCACTGCCCATAAATGTGGCAACGAGCAGACTGAAAAACACTCACACACACACACACACACACACACACACACACACACACACACACGGTCACACACACACGCGTCTTTCCCAAAGTCTGGAACATGACATAACTATAAGACGAGTCCAACAGTAAACAGTGGAAAGGCATGATGGGTCACACGTAGGGTTTTTGTAGAGATAATAAACACATGGTCAGCTGTCAATCAAAACCAGACGATGGGTCAGACTAGCTGAGAGGTAGACATAAATGTGCGCAGTAGCAAACACACTGACTGCAGCAGCATGTAGTCAAACAGAGTGAAGGGCGTCTACAGAGCAAACAGTGGCAGTCTAGTCACTAGGCTAGGAACTTTCTAGAAATACTGGCTACTGTAGCTTTTCAAACATCACACTACTCACCATCTTCACTGACCACTGCAGAGATAATGTGTATGTGTGTGTGCATGTAGTCAAGGGCAAGCAAAAGGAAAGAAACACAAAACATTTCATTTAAATATCTCCACAACAGCACACACACACACTGGCGGAAGTACACTTTCAGCTTTCAGTGAGACTATGGTAAATGTGACAAGTTTATAGTGGACCACAGTTGATAACTCGACACATCACCATTTCAAGCCCCACAACCCACCCCCTGCATATCTTTGAACACACATATACATACACACACACACACACACACACACACACACACACACACACACACTCATGTTTAGTCTTGTTTCATAGCTTCCACCCCAGCAAACACAAGTGATTATGACAGCAGCTCTGAGTCGCTGCCATAACGGAAGACTGAAGGACTACAAAGAAAAGGGGGAAGAAAAAGAATCACAGCAAATCCAAATCACATCTGACTCTCAAGCCGATCCCATTCAAATCATAGTCAGGTCTCAAATCTGGGCCACACGGGGCCTGGATCTGACCTGGAGTCAGTGCAGTGCCACTCGGGCCCACGCACACATTGGGCATTGGCATGGCATGGCATGGCATGGCACGGCACGCACTCTCTTACCCCTCTCCTGAGGCCCTTAAACGAGGGCACCTTAGGCCTGAGCAGCCTCATGTCGGAGAGGCACTGAGCCAGGCGCTCCGTGTTAACCCGCGAGGCCTGGAAGGAGGGCCGGGGGGGGAAGGAGGGTCGAGGGGGCGGGGGGAAGGAGGGGGGGAGCTGGGAGAGCCACAACACAACACACGTCACAACAGAACAACAAGGGCGGGTCAGCCAGCAATCACCGCTTCGCCATTTCCCCCCCACGACCGCCATCACTACCGCTGGCAACCACCACCCAATGCTGGAGACATAAAAAGGTCAAACGTTGCGTGCATACACCGACGGTATTTACAAAAACTCTTCTAAAGAGTTACATGATGAGGCTTATAATAATAGATCAATAATGTGCTAAATCCCTTTCCCTGCCCTGCTAACAGGGGGAAGCACGATCAACAACCTGAAGAGGCTTAAACGCCAGCTCCCAGGGCCACAAGAGCAGCACACTGTGCCTGCTGAGCATCTTGCATGTTACTCATTAACTGGCCTCGTGAGCAGCAGCAGGCGCAGTTGGTCAAAGTTTGGCTTCTGTGTGAACACTGTGTGAGGCCCTGCAGGACAGAAAACATCAGGACTGGATCTGTCCACATCATTCTGACGCAACACTATTTTGGGCCCATTTGGCACAGAGTACTGGATTTTTCCTTTTTTTTCTCAATTTTAGACATTTCTGAAAAAAAATTGTATTTGACCCATCTTGGTGAGAAAGGAAGACACTCACCTTTGGTTTTTTACCAAAGAGCCAGAGCTTGTTCTTGGCTTTGCTCACTGAGTGTTTGGGGTCAGGTTTGCCGCTCTCGGTCTTGGGCGTGCCGATGGTGCCGTCCGAGCCGGCGCGCTGGATGTTCTGGCTGAAATCCTCGAACGGGAAGTCACCCGGGGGGTCGAAGCCTGACTTGAAAGACTCCACCACAATAGTAGAATCCTAAGAGCAATAGACAGCCAGACCAAACAGAACGACAGTGAGTCGTTATTATAGTGGATCAGACATTGATATTTGCACTAATGAGCATGGCTAATACAGGCTAAGAAGAGCTCTATGAAAGAGTTAGTTAGACGTTCCCACAAACCCATTTAAACTCATAAAACACAGGAGATGAAAAGGGCCTCAACTCCTCCCTTAGACTTCATTACACTGAAGTACACATATATGTAGTAAATAGGTTCTCATCTAGGCAGCCCACGTCAGACCAGGGGGTTAGACATTGGATGCTCAGACTCCAATGACGTTTGTACATGCCAAAAAACATCAACATATCATAGTGAAAGACATGAAGAGGGACACTGCGGTTGGAAAAACAGCTGTGGTCATTGCCGCCGATGTGGGGGTGGTTTTGGAAGAGTGAGTGTTGGAGAGGTCAGACAGACGAGCGAGCGCCACTCGGGATGAGATGGGGCGAAAAGCTCTTTAGTAGAGTCCGGGGAGCAGGGCCTTCGTGGCTCCAGTGTCTGGTGGTGTCTGGTTCTATGGGGCCCCAGAGCAGCTGCACTGAGTGTATCAACACACTGGGCCTGTTGCTCTTTGGAGGAGATGGATGGACCACTCTGCTGTCCGCCGTGGGCCTTTCCTGCAGTAAATACTGGGGCTAATATATAGATAAACTTGCAGCCAGGCTAGAACGTCCAGCGCTGGAAAGATGTCAAACAGGATTTGCAGCCATTCCTTTAGAAATAGCCAATCATCCTGGAAGACTAAAGTATGTCACGGTTGATAAAAAGATCAAAAAGAAAAGAAGTGGAGAATGCTGCGTTTTGAAACCAAACCTTTCAAATATTCATTAGCACATCTTGAATCCTGGAGCTTAAAACGGCCTCATTACACATTGAAAGACTATTCAGCACCTGGCCTGCACATCTGGCAGGCTATATCTTCCCATTTGCCCCAACCCAACATCTGTCTCCCCCAATCCCCTCTCCCTGCCCTAACACGGCTTACCCTCCTCTCATCCACAGCCTTGCCGGCCGACACCATTCCCTCCAGACACTTGGAGATAATGGGAATGACGCGACGCTCCACCTCGGCGAAGCTCCGGTACGTCTCGCCCAGTTTCACGGTCCGTCGCTCGTCCATGTCCTGCAGGTTCTGTGGGGGACGGACAGAGGAGGACACTAAGCATCAGAGGGAACACACATGATCAAAGGGAACGAGGGGTGAGCCCTACAGCACTGAAACCTTCAAAAGCAACAAGGCTTTACTTGGTAAAGCAAATGCTGTGTAGAGCACATGCTCTGGCACATCTAGACATCATAGAATCATTTTATGTATGTGGATTTGTGTATTTATTTAATTATTAATTAATACATGGAAAAAGCAGCTTTACTTCATTTTCTTTCATTAACTAAAAAAAACATCACAGCATCTTTTTATTTTCAAAATCTTAGGCTGAAAAGGTGAAGCATGAACATTATTTCTTATCTTGGAAACCCAGTGAACCACAGATTGTCATTTGCTCAGAGAAACTGAAAGTGCTTCATTAAAGTGACATTAGGACAATTTGCCATTTGGGAATACCCATGTGTGGACAGAAACAAAATAGGTTCAAACTAGAAATGATCTGTGGTTCAAGTAGTTAAATATGTTCCCGGTTGCATATCTTCTACAACATAGATATAGATAGAGTCACTGACACAATACAAATTCCAGATTGTGGTCCATATCACCACCAAATGTCATCGACTGTTCATTGTCATAATAGACAAGTTTTGAATTTTTCATCAACATGTACAGAAGAAAAAAAAAATTCCTGCTTTTTTTTTTTAAGTAATGTAACTATGCATTACTGAGACCCACTTACATTACTGAACATCATCCCATTTCTACAATAACCATGTTTGACATCTGATAATTCCTAAACTGCAGTATGTCTCCTAGACTAAAGGGAGTCCAGATTGGAAAGTTTCAGGGCCAAGAGTCTCACCTTGAAGATCTGTGGGATGGCCGAATTGAAGTGCTTCCATTGTTCACCGTTAAAGTTCTGTAGCTGGGCTGCGTACTCGTTCTTGCTCTCATCCGCCATATGTGTTCTAAGGTACAGCTGGGCCTTGGCCTGGGGAACCACAGGAGAGATGGAGCGGAACATGAAAACCTTAGAACAGATATCATATCTCAGGATTTGAAAATCAATCTGTTATTGTGACTTGCATGTACAGATGTGACATAATAGCCAACTTTAGTGAGCATTAACAGCAATCAGGTAAAGCCTTTCTTGCTCTGGGTTTACAGCAAACATTAAAGGGTAATGATTGCCCCTTTGGCCCCTTTGATTGACCCTTGCTGGAGGATTTAAAGAAAAATCTAATCAAGTTAAAACAATTTCATATGAACAAGAGCCAATTCAAAAGATCAAAGAGGGTGATCTGGCCAGGATCTGGGCAAGTTCTGGCATGAGTTCGGTGCTTTCATTTCAGTAGGACAAGTTAATTTAGACTGCTGAATAGGAACTGGCTGCAGTCCGCCTTGCCCAGTCAGTTCCAGTGTCACATACAAACTGGCAATAGCACAATCAGCTTCCTTATGCAACCAAGGGGAAAAGGCAGAGAGAGAGAGAGAGAGAGAGAGAGAGAGAGAGAGAGAGAGAGAGAGAGAGAGAGAGAGAGAGAGAGATTAATTTGTGATATGTTAATTTGTTATGCTAACGTTATTTTAAATGTTTCCTTACAGTATGTGTACAAACAATGGTTTGGTATGGTTATGAATACTTAAAAGCACGAGACTGAGAAATAGACAGTGAGTAATAAAGACAGCAAAGTGAAAGAAGCTTCATTCACCTTCTCCACCTCAGACTTGGTGGCATTGATGTCATTGTCCAACCTCTCAAAGATCAGCTGGCACTTCTCAGCTTCTTTGCACTCACGCTCAAACTTCTTTTTGCTCTGAAAGACAGAGAGTACACAGGAGGTAAACACTATTTGTGTGTAAACGGCAGGAACAACTACAGAAGGTGCTTATATAATGTAAGAGTGTCTCTAAGGTGTGGAAAGAGATACAAATATTTACGCCTCTGGTTCAAGTGGCTGGTTCAATAATAATAATAATATCTTAGTTTTATATAGCGCCTTTCAAAATACCCAAGGTCGCTTTACAGTATGTAGGCATGTGTAATGTAAGCATGTAAGAGGGGGAGGGGGGGGGACTAGAGGTCAAAGGCCTCTGTGAAGAGATGTGCTTTAAGGTACTTTTTAAACATGGGTAGTGAGGGGGCACATTGGACATGAAGGGGTAGCTTGTTCCAGAGAGTTGACTAGCGCTCAGATGTATAGCACTCACAGAGGGCACAGAGTAGGAAGTAGCTGGTGACTAACACATGGGCGGGGATTCTAGAACAACAAATCCCCATGTCTGCTGAAGTGTGCGACTACCCTGCTGCTAGGTCATCTGTTATTGGCCGAGGTTCACGGGACACCTTTACATTTACATTCATTCATTTAACAGACGCCCCAACTATCAATTACTTCAGGGCCCATCTCCCCTAGAGCTACTTGCTACTTACCATAGCGCCTTGCTCAAGGGGACAACGGTGGCACAATTTCTCACCCACAAATTCTAGGCTACTAGCATCCCAGCTAAGGTCACTTCATGACTGCACCAGTGCTGTACGACCCGGGATTTAGGGCAGGGTGACAAGTGTTTAAATAACAGGAAACGGCTACCAACGGTTGGGTTACTTCAAAAAGGAGAGAAGAGGAGAGGAGAACTGTGCAACAAAAGAGGAATACCTAAGACATGAGAGAATGGCAGAGTCTGATGGGAGATTCAGCTGTTGCTGGCTAGGGCCTACAGGGAAAGACGAAAGACTCAAAGGAGTGTGAGTTGATGCATACAGTGTGTTTGTGTTTGAGACAGTCCTCAGTTACTTACGTTGTCCATCTGTTTCCAACAGTGGTCCAAATACTGTTGTGCCTTTCTGCCTTCCTGAAGATGCTGTGAAACACACACACACACACACACACACACAGAGTAAATACAAACTTACACACAGACAAACACAGACTGGTGCACATTAAAAAAAACACGTACACACTTAAACACACACATAAAAAAAAAGTAGAACACAAAAACTGGCCAACTGGATGTGGAAGTTTCCGGAGAATGCTTCAGCAGTTGTGTCACTGTATTAATCATGGCCAAGCACTTTTAAATGTGTGTGTTTTGGCCCCTTAACCAGACCACTGGGTTCCAGGGGAGGAAAAACAGTCACCCCTAATTTCTCTCCACATTTGAACTTCTTTTGCTTGAGTGTGAAGCAGTGAGGCCTGTGTGTGTTTTGTTATCGATGTTGTTATTGTTATTGTTGTGTGCTTCTTTGTGAACCTGTAGTGTATGTCTGTGTGAAGATTTCATACTTCTGAGTGCTTATGGAATTTGTTATAGCAAATTGTACATCTGTCTTTTGTTAGCAATTGTTACAAGACACACAACAATACCCGTTTTAATAGATGCATTTGTATTTGGCATTTTATCCACTTTATATAAAAACCAGCACAAATATGGATAGACGACTAATGTAACTAAAAATAGCATGTGAGTGGTATTCCAAGTAGATGGTTAGGCAATAACTCTGGTTAAGCTAAGCTAGAGAAATGTAGTAGCCTGTGTGCTTTGTGTCTGTGTGTTTGAGATATTCACTCACATGTTTCCTCTCTGCTTTGAGGTCACCCGAGTATCTCATCAGCTCGCCGTACACCTTGTGTCCCATCTCCTCGGCAACCACCTCCCTCTGACCCGCGTAGTCATTCAGCTCATTCAGGATGGTGTAGAAGGACGTGCAGGAGGTAAACCTGCGGACACAGAGCACAAGCACTCAGGAAAGGCTACACGGGAAGAAAACACAGATGTGCAAACTGTAGAGACCCGACCATTACAGACACAGGACATGAATGTGCCATCAAAAGGCTTCCTCAAAAAGAATCTTTGATAAAATATCCAGAATCCATTTAAAAAGTCTCAGCCAGTAACACAGAAGCACAAGCACAACTGACTCCAAAGCAGGACATATTCATATTCATCTCTGTTGCTCATTGGGCCTCTTGTGTTAAGCGCTTTGTGACATGCCTTTTGTAAAAATGCGCTATATAAATAAAATTGAATTGAATTGAATCTCTGGGCAAATGGCCAATATATACAACACAAAGGTCAAAGTGCGAAGGGTCTTGCCATCATGGCAGCTCACTCTGTACAACAATCGCTCTAAGCCAAAGAATATGCTTTAAATATATATTTTTAGTGTGTGTAGTTTTGTGTAGTTGCACTAACAAACATCAACCATTTAAAACTGACAGGTAAAGTAATTCAAAAGACACCACCTGGTTTCAAGCCTCACTGGGTCTTCATCAGGGCGTAGTCTTTTTCTTGGCTTCTGGAAATCAAGCTGTTCCCCATAGAAAGGGTCTCCCCCTAAATAATCTACAAGTCAGACACAGCCCACTGCTGGCTCTCCCCACACACACTAGCTCACTGCAGTGCAGTCTACCATCTGCTGGTTGTTCCCAAGGAGGATACATGGACCACAACTTCATCCAACCATGGGGCTGCAATTTATCAGGACAGACTTTCGTGCTACACTGAGACGCAACAAACAAACAAACAAGACTCATTTCCACCCTTCATAAGAACTGCCTTCCTTATCTCTCAGAGAACCTGTGATCACAGCATTCAGGAAATAATTATAGAAAAAAAGTATACTGCATAAGTGAGTATATGTATGTGTGTGTGTGTGTGTGTGTGTGTGTGTTGGCACTCCTTCTACTGCTGGAGAGGAAGGCAGGTGTGCTTGGTGTTTAGTAATGTGCCTGGGTGACTGTTTTGTTGATTATAAAAGCCCAAAGACCAGCATGTCCTCCTTTTATATTAAACTCCCCACTGGGTCATGGCAGGTCTCCACAGCATGCCTCCCTTTCATGCACACACACACACACACACACACACACACACACACACACACACACACCAAAATATGTACAAGCATGCATGCACACATGTACACACACACACACACACACATCAAGATATGTGAGCATGCATGTACACACAGAAACACGCGCAAACATGTATACACACATACAAAAATGAAACTCCATAACACATTTAAAACACATAGCTACAGTACAGTATGTCCACACAGACACACAAAGATGATCCCCCCCCCCCCCCCCATCCTCCTGCTGCCCGCCCCCGGAGTCCCAAGGCCTGCCTCCCACGGCCCCGACCAAACATCAGAGGAGCTCTGGCGCCCAGGAATGCGCGTTAGTCTGCGCAGACAGAGGCTCAAATGGTGCGTGGCTAATGCAATTCATTAGCAGGCTGGGGTGGGAGGGTGGTGCGGTCATCGTCCGGTCCCCTTGTCCCCTGGGGTCCCCTCTGCCGCACTCTCAGGCGCTACATTTACATTTACGGTTCAGCATGTAGCAGACACTTTTATCCAAAGCACGTCACGTTGGTCAGCTATCAATTACTAGCCAGTCTCCCCCAGAGGGCAACAGCACTGGCAGCTGGGATTTGAACCCTGGGATTCTGTGTTACTGACATGCTAGCCAGGATCCTTAAACACTTCAGTAACACCATCCCATATATACGCCCAGTGGAGGTAAAGCTCTTTCTACCATCTCCCTTACTGTATCCTTCTCTCTCTCTCTCTCTGGACAGTTTTGGCAGCTACTGCTGCCACCATGTTTTTTTTGTCACCCAGAGATCATTAGATTCCTTTAGAAGCGTAAAGGAGATTATTGATGCCTCTGACACAGAGCAGAGTGATCCTTTCCTTTAGACAGGCAATTTCTTCTGAAACGACTGAAATAGGACTGGAATGGGTTTTAATGTAGATTCTAATGTCTGCAATTGAAAAAGTGACAAGGGTAGTGGGTGTGTGTTGGGCAAAAGGCATGGATAGCATTGAGTCATCCTCATACACTTCGAAAGAAAAGAGGCTAAAATTGGTCAGCCAGATTGGTACACTGGAGCCAGAAATCTGCACTTTAAGGAGCCAGAGCTGACGGATACTGGTAAAACAACCAGGAAAGGCAGACATGACCATAATTGGTTAAATACACTTTCTAGTGTCTTCACTCCTCACTACAGTAGGTGTATACTGTCCATTTAATCAGCCAGGCTCCTCAGTGACAGGGTATGGGTGGGTGTGAGGGGTAAGGGCGGATCATAACATACCTGGGCTCATCATCTTTGGACCGTTTTGGGCAGTACTTCTTCACCAGGTTCCTGTGAGGGAGATAGTCACATTATTTGCATGGCACAGCACAACACAACACAACACAACACAACACAACAATACAATACAGTATACAACACAAGTACAGCCATAACAAACACCCAATATCCCCTTAGCCAAACTCTTTTCACTAAAACCATGGAAATGGAGAAGTAGGTCAGAAACACTGAACTGGAAATGGAGAACACCCCACTTTGTTCCCGTGTGGCATATATTCAAACATCAAATTAAAATTAGAGGTAAAAAAAAAAACAAACAAACAACATTTTCCTCTTTTTTTTGAAGCCTGATGCTTTCTTATATATCTAGGGCTGGGCTTTTGGGATGCAGGATTCTTTCCTCTCTACAGGGACCTGAGGCATCACTATCTCCCTCCCCCATATTCACCCCCAACCGTGCCTCACTAATGACATCAGAAACCCCCATCAGCTCTAAACAAACACTCTGCCATTCCTTAGATAAGGAGAATAAGGTAAATGGAACACTTCCCACCAAATTTGAGAAGCACCTTTCTTCAGGAACACAAGCAGTAGATATTAGAACAATTAGAACGATGTTCTTCAAGAACATCAGCAGAACATTTTGATACTACAAGGCAATAATGACAACAAAAAAAAAATGTTTTCTAGGGAGACAAGCGCAGCACTAGATACTGGAATGATGTTCTTCAGGAAGACAAGCAAAACACTGGATGTTGAACCAAGCCTGGGTGGTTATTAAATAGAGAGCCGTCTCCCACCACCCACCCCTCACTTTATTACCTTGGGAGGCCCTGAGGCTGACCGCCAAAGATCACCGCTGGGAAACAACACACTCGAGAAAAAACCTGAGGTTAAATTACGGTAGGACCGTAACAAAACTAGAATGGCCAGCAACGTAAATACAACATGACAAAGCAATAGCATCAAAGCATCAAAATGACAATACCACAAGCTTACTGGCAATTACTAAATTATTACATCGGAGTAAGATGCTTCTCCATTCAGGTCAAGGATTCCCATGCAATAAAACAGCCTCTGTTGGAGACTGGGCAGCAGCAGCACTAAATCTGATTGATTAAGATAAACTATTGGGCCCTGTCTTGAATGGAAACATTATGGGGGTGTTGTGCACGTCCTGCAAGTCTTCTGCTAAGCAAGCTTATTCTTCAAAAGACCAGACTGATACATTCCTGCATGTTCACGCGGCTGCCAACAGCTGAGGAGCTCAAACTCAAATTCCCAGACTGTAAAGCAAACGTTCTCTACGTGGTTAAATGCCACTGGTGTTTAGAGTAGCTCTGATGGCTTTACTGTGCTGTGCTTTACGCATGTGCGTGCGTGTGTGTGTGTGTCAGGTAGATTTAGGAGAGGAGCTCCTCTAGCACAGGGAGGGGGTAGGGGCTGAACCCAACGCTGTATCTAGGCAACACAGTCTTGGAGCCTGGGGGAGAAAGTGGAGGGGGGAGAGAGACAGAGAGAGAGACAGAGAGAGAGAGAGAGAGAGAGAGAGAGAGAGAGAAAGAGAGACAGAGAGAGAGAGAGAGAGAGAGAGAGAGGCCTCGTGGGGCCAGCGGGGCGCAGCTGGAACTTGTCGTTGGTTTGCCTGTGCCTCGCAGCAGTGGTGGTGGCGGCAACAGCATGGCATTCTGGGTGGGGGGCAGGGGGAACAGAGAGCTGGGACTGATATTAGAGGCTTGGGGAGAGGGAGACGCATACACAAAATGGGAAATGCAGGTTTTTATATGTGTAAGCTCACACCAGTCAAAACATTTACTGGTCCTCATTCAGGGCATATAGGACACTTGCACAGAATGAGAGGAGCAGCAGAATTGTATCCAACAAAAGACATGCTTAGATCAGGACCATAACTGGAAATTTACATCCTATCTTTTTTCATTTCCATGGGAATTTTTCCACAGTAATAGGAACTAATTTGCTGTTGATCACTCTAATTTAGCCTAACCCACATCATTATTTTGGGAGGAAGTGATTTTAATTGGGCCAATGAAAAAAGATTAGGTGTATGCTATATAGTATGCACAAAAAACAAGAGAACCAGCTTCTCTGAAGCCATGTTTAAAAACACCCCTAAAATAAGTAGATGCAAAGGCTGGGCACAGTTTTAAAAGTAAAATGTAAATAAAACGGGTTGGACACCTAGTGTATGTGGGGGGACTATAAACATGCACCACAGGAAGCAGGCAGGCACGTAATTAGCTTAGCGTAACAAAATATCTGTGCCCCTTTAGGTTGTCAGAAAAAAAGCTGTTAAAATGAGAGTCTTTCCCAGTACAGCAGCCATGGCATGAAGGTCAGGAGTGAAATACAATACCATCAGCTGTCAGCAGATGTGTGAGCGTGATCTACACACACACACACACACACACACACACACACACACACAAACACAAACACAGGCCTGATGTATTGACTGTGGCGGTTCAATTTCGCATGTCCTTAGAGCTTGAAAGAGTGACCATAAACAAGCCTATCATGGGCTGAACTGGGAACAGTTGTGGTGATGAAGTTGTGGAGATGAAGTGAATGGAGCTGCTAATGTTAATCATGAGGGAACACTAGGGTGGGAGTAACGCATATCTTGTATACAGTAATGAAATTCTTCTGGACACAGGCATCTCAGAAATGTGTAGATGAAGAAGTTGCAGTGCTGTCATCACTGTATGTATTTAGACAATCTGGCCACTGTGGTTAGCACTGGGCTTCGTCACTCCATAAACACTTTTAGCTGCACTAGTACATTGTGAAATGCAAAACAACCATAGCTATAAACAGACCAGTTTTTCTTGCAAGTTTCTGAAGAAGTTCCTAACTATTCTGATAACGGTTTACCCTTCTTGAACTCAAAAGCTGGAACTGAGATGATCACTTCATCACTCCATATAAATTTATCAGTGTCTGATTCCCAATGTCCCCTAAAGCTCTTAAAGCCTGATGGAGTTGAGAGCTATTTAGACCAAGAAACAATGGTTCTAGATGCAGCTGTGACATCTACACTGACCAATGATAACGTAAGCCTGCTCTCATGCGAATGAACTATAGTCTAATGGTCCATGGTTTCTGACTGGCTGTAAAATTTTACATCATTTTAGAAATACCTTTGAGAAACGACCAAACGCATCCACGTCATTCCTATTTACATGCGGATACTCGAAAACTTACCTGATGGTTGTGGTGACACAAAATAATACATAGCGATTTTCTAAGCAGATGACAAAGCAAACTATGTATAGTGGAGAAACACTTGGGAGCCCTTTGCCGTCGGCGCAGTAACATCCTAGAGGTAGAGTTTTTTTTCAAAAGTGAGAATGTTACTCGGCCGACGGCGAAGGGCTCCCAAATATTTTTTCCAGCATATATAGTTTTCTTTGTTATTGGCTTAGAAAATCACTACGCTCTATTTTGCGTCACCACAACCATCATAGGTAACTATTCGAGTATCCGCATGTAAATAGGAAAGACGTGGATGCGTTTGGTCATTTCTAACTCCAAGGTTGTTTAGATGAACTGAAAGAACTGGGTTTAGTTAAATGGCAACAAAGTAGCATCGTGCGCCAGAGCGATTGAGTGCACGCACAGAGACGAGACAGGTATGCATCAACATTAGGGGAAGAACATATTTCAATATTGAAGTATATTGAAGTCTTTAAGTGTTAAAGGATTTACTGGGATTGGGATTCAGTTTGTGATTCACAGAGAATCACGAAAATGACGTGTCTGTTTCTGTGAAGGGAAGAGGGTATTACCTTAATTGCTTTGCATATGTCTGTTCAATTTCCAGCCGTTCTTTCACAAATTTTGCATATCTGTCCAGGAAGTCGATTCCCCATTGTGTATGTTTGTCGAGGTTTTCAAACTGATCCTAGGGAAAAAGAGGACAGGGAGTGGAATAAGTATCTAGAATGCAACCACAAGCACGGACACAAGCACACACAAACCTGTTGCGTCAACATGCTGCATTCAATTCCATTTCATCATACTAACATAGGACAAATAAACACTTACACACGCGTGTGCACACACACACACACACACACACACTCTTCCACTATCTGACCCCAACAACCAACCAACTCAATCTGCACACTTATAGCAAAGCCCCAAATAACTAGTTTAATTTATGGCTTCACAGTGAGGACAGGACAGCTGCCCAGAAATGCTTCGGTCTCCATCCCCATCTGTAAACATGCAAGGCTTGTGATCCCTCTGTGACTCACCACTGACTCATGTCCTCCACAGGCTCCGCATCTCCGTCGTAAAACACTTCAGTACAGCCAGGCCTAATAAACAGCACAACAGCCAGCAATAACTAAATGCTCAATATGTTGCTGCTGCTGGCTGCCACTAGACACTCAGCTACAGTACTACTACTTCTTGGGCCACCCTACAGTATGCACTAGGCCCATTTGCCAGGCTGCTAGCCCCAAAGCCTCTCAAGAAAAGTATGCACTGGAATAACGGTCATACATCCAGTGAATCACTAATAGTGGCACAGAGACAGAAAAATGAAATTTGTGATCTATTTATGCCCATACAATCAATGCTCTTGAATGTTTGGTTGGTTTTCTGATGTCAAGTTTGGTATTATGCTATTCTTTAGATTGAAAATTACATTATAAATACATATTCATATGCAAACAGATAGTTCTATTCTGCAGGGTGGGATTATGATGCCAGCATTGCTATGTCAGACCACTGAGAATATTTGCCATTCCACTGCATACCTGTAAGACCAATATAAGCCAAACATCTACCATCACAACATCCTTCAAGCAGAAACTCCTGTTCAGTGCTTAAGAGGGAGCCTCAACTGTTAGTGTCCTTGGCAAAGGGACGGACCGGATCTCTGAAGGCCCTTAGGGACCCAAGATGAACCCTGTCCGTTGGCCCGCAATGATCTGGGCTGCTCTAACATCACTCTGGAACCCATTGTTGCAGTGCCCTGGACCTGGGCATGGTGCCAGCCCAGTCTGGCCCAGCTTGTCCTCCTCCACCGCCACCAGTTAAGCCTTTGATATCGAGATGAGAGAGAAAAAAAAAAAAACTCAGGGGACCCAAGATCTCACACCCTGCAGCCGAAGCTTGTGTGTTCAAAGAGCCCTTGTAGTCCCACTCCTCCACCCATCACTGCTAACTCCTCCTCCTGTTCATCCTTTTCCCCTTTCCTTAATCCCTCTTTACCATCTCCCTCCATCACCAGAAATGACACTGGGTTGTGTGTGTACAGTGATGGTGCCCTAGTGATATTTGTTTGCCGTAACCCGACCGACTTGTGACTTGAAAAAACAATATATTTTTTCTTCTTTCAGACAGCCCATATTATCCTTATGTATCTAGGAAGCATAGACACCCCTAGCAACAGACAGCCCATACTGTCCATGAAGAAGCACATGGTCATTCAACACTGTTTCCAAAATTTCTCTCCATTTTGTTGTTTTGGTAACTGCCATCCTAGTATTTACCTTCCTAACCATTTCTTACTGACACTTTTCTGTAAGAGCAAAGAGGAATGGCCTGGTAGTAAACTCCACTAGCATCTCCCTTTTAGTACCCCCTGCCTGGGAGCGGAGTGATGTCCTGGACTGTGTGTGCTCTGCAATGCTGCACTCTTGGCACAAGCTGCAAGCAGACAGCAGTCTCAAAGGCCTTTACTGGAGCTCAGCCAACAGACTTCCTCAGAGACAAAGAACAATGGATGGGCCTGACACAGACACACACAAACACTGAACACACACACACACACACAAGCTATTTTCACAAATACCCTGAACGTCCACTAGTAGAGCACAGAAGTCTAAACCTTGACAAAACAAAGCCAAAAAAAAAAAAAAAAAAAAAAAAAAAACTCACTGGACTCTTCCGGAACACTGTTGCAGCCAAAAGGCATACATCCAAAATAGAGCTCACATGGGAAACATGAAATTGAACCTACTAGCCATATAGCCTGTGTCTGTATTCTACAAAGGACTTCAGCCAGGAATGATCTAATTGGAGCTCAACAACCCCACTTCACCCCGCTTCTTAGATACCAAGAGGTGATGGGTCACTCTTTGGTCCAGTAAACACACCGCACTAGACACAAAGACATGAACGCACACACACAAACAATACACAACTTTGTGAACTTTAACACTGTGAGGTGTTAAGAGTAAGGCATTTTGACCTCAGTGTGTTTCCCCTGGCAGGGAAAAAGGTTAAAAAAAAGGCATTGGAACACAAACATCACGTCACTGGAGGGGCCGTATGGCAGCGCTGTTGTGCTTCTCCTGAAACGGCCCCACAAAGGAAAAAGGACACGGCATCTTGACACATTTCCTCATAGGACCTAAGGGGTCTCACAGCACAAGTGTACAACACTTCAGGACAGAGATTATAGATAACAGAGAGAGTATAGAGGGTAGCACACCAGTATTCATTGAACGGTCACACTTGGTCACAGTGGGAGTGTAAATGTAAGTGTGTGTGTGTGTGTGTGTGTGTGTGAGGTAAATGTAAGTGTGTGTGTGTGTGTGCGCGCGCCCTCCATAAAGATAAACGGTCTTCTTCCTTACAGCTTCTGCTTTTGCAGCCCTTTTTCCACACCATAAATTTCGGCCATTTTAAGTTAATCATTGGTTAAATGCGAAGTAAACTAGCCACAAATCATGCGGCACATCTTTTCATTGTGGTTGCAGCAGCAAAGTCAAGTCAAGACAGCTACTGTCTGTGCCTGTAATGCAGCAAGACAGACACGAGGCAGTGACTAGATGGGTTTTATGCACAACCACATTTAACAGCAAAGACTTTGCAACGCCTTCAAATTTTACAGTGTGTGTTGACAGTTTTTGGAAGCTGATGTCTGCCGCTGCTACACCTCATGGATGAACCTCTCGGGCTGGTCTTGTGTCCCACTCCTTGCCCCGAGTTGCTAAGTGATGCGGTCAGACAGCGTGTGACATGGCCTATATGTGTGGATCTACCGTGTGTGTTCCCTCACACACACACACACACACACACATGCACACACACACACACACACGTCAACACTAATGTGTTTTAAACACCTCCCATAAATGGGACGGGGCTAATCTGCCTCAGAGGTGCAGCTCTGTGAAATCGGTGCCAAAAAAGGAAGTGACAGCCAGTGACACAAAAACACCTTTGAGATACAGATTTACACAACACAACACCTTTAAAACCCACAATGAAAACAGAACAGCTTTAAGAGCTACATTTAAAACACAACAGGTCTTCCTTTTTTGAAAGATTGTGTCATTCAAGTCTCTATGTGTGTGTGTGTGTCTTAACCACTCTGCCCTTCCACGCCCTGACATGATGCTACTGCGTCAACACACTTATCATTAGTGTGCTCAAGACCTTTAAAATAAAACTGGACCACACCTCACTGCTTAACAACTCTGACTCACCTATCCCAGACACCTTGGGTCAGCACAATGACTAACCAACATAAAAACAATAACACCGACACAAAGTCACTCATAAAAGTCTTATTGGGCAGCATAATGACATAAATCTAAGGAGCAAAGCACACAGGCTAGGCTAGGCTAGGCTAGCAGCAACAAATGGGGTGAAAAGAACAAAGAGACCATATTGGTGTGGCGTACACCTAGCAGAACAATGACAGCACGCTGGGCATTCTCTTACCACCCAGCCGTCCGCTCCTCCAAACCTGGCTGTGAAACCCTGTGACGAGGCCAGGAATGAGAGTCAGATAAGAGACGTGAGGTAGGATTATTACTACTAGGGGGCATGGGTTGGGGTAGGGTGTCTGAACTCCAGTAACAAAGTATCCACAGCAGCACTCCACTCCATTTCTAGCTAAAAACAGCAGATGAATGCCCCAAAGACAGGTGCATGACACCCACTGGATATTGAGCAGCACAACTCGTTCCTTTGGGGAGAACCGGGCTCCACATTAACACTCAGACAGCAACACGGCCCGAGATGCTGACAAGATAAGCACAGACACGTTGAAGCCCTGGTCTCCAAACACCCGCTGCCCCCAGCATGATGCTAACACAAGCCCTAATGGATGTTTTCAATTATAAAGTTCCATTTTGGGAGCACAACAGCCCCCCTCTCCAAGCTGTGATGGCTTTGAATGCAAGTATGAGTGTCCTTCTGTAGCAGACATGCTTCAAGCTGTGAGAGTGCATGCATGTCTGTTAAAGTATGTTTGTGTGTGTGTCTGTGCACACATACTTGTACGTGCATGAAGTGCTGGTGTGTGTGTGAGTGTGAGTGCTCTGTGTTTTATCATTTGTAGAACCCCATACATTAAGTCACTGATCTGCAGAATGTGCTGTGCTGACACTGATTACTGTACTGCAGCCTGCATCCACCACATTCACTCACTAATATGTGTAACATTTCTAAGTGGAAGAGCAGCAAAGCCTATTGAACGATATAACCAGTTAAAACCAGTTTGAACATTGAGATGGATTCCTGCATCCATTCCACTCATAGAAACAACACTGTGAAGACTTTCACTGAAAACATTTTTTTGAGTTTAAAAAGACCAAAATCTGAAACTGCAAAAAAAGAGGAATTGGGAAAAAAAATATTTTATAGGGTCCTAGACCTGGCTTCAAGCAGAGTCCACTACAAAACACACTTGTCACACTACATTTCAACCTGCATGTTAGTTAGCAAAGACAGGTCTGTATTAAATATACACACAAAACACAGGCCCCAGGACTGCATGGCACTCAACACAACACGCCTCACTAATTATCAGGAAAGGCAAACAAGCTTTGTTTAAAAGCCACAGTGGTTAATAGGACTGCTTGTGTATGTGCTGAAGATAAAAGTGGCGAGAGAGAGAGAGAGATTTATTAGGAGAGGAAGACTATTGTGCAATATTAGCTACACATTGCACCTGCGACAAAAAGACAAATGACCAGTCAGTGACACACCTGTGACACACACACACACACACCTTCCTAAATGCGCCATGAAAAAATGTATGCATGTATCCTGCAATGTACATCCATACAAAACGTGTATATCTTATTTTACTTATGATTAATATTATTTTTATTTTGTTGTTTTTCTTCTCGTGTGTGCCTTTTATATCTTTTTTTGTAAAGCTTTGGCAATGCAACATACAGATTTGTCATGCCAATAAAGCATATTTGAATTTGAGAGAGAGATAGAGATAGAGAGAGAGATACAGTATTAACATTAACATAAGAGGCACACTTTTGTCTACAGTAACAACAGACATCAACAAGGCCTACATTATTGATGCTAAACTATATCATTTTTATATTAGATTACTATGTATCTACTTTGTTGTTTTTTATTCTGTTGCACTTCCCTTTGCCCTAAATAAAATAATGTAAAGTATCGATAACAAAGTATTTATCTCAACGAGGGTGTAATTTTTGGTCCACTCAAACTCTCAAGGCCTGTCTGTCATTTTATAATGGAGGTATTAGGCTTAAAGGAAAACTAGGTGGTGACAGATTCCTCTGTCTGTGTGTGTGTGTGTGTGTGTGTGTGTGTAATACATAACATTATCCTTGGCTTTATAACTAAGGGAGCCTCCTGGCCCAACAGACAGGATACCTCTCAACAAGATCCAAGAGAAAGTGGAAGCTGCTTGAGTGTGTGTGTGCATGTGTGTGCTAATGTTTTGTAATAAATGATCCTTGGCTATCTGCTGTAGCCTACTACCATGACTGTTCACATGACAACTAATGCAAGAACCCAGGGCAGAGCAACGGAACTGGAACCTTCTGTTACTTTTCTTAATATGTGCAGATACAATTTTAAACTTGTCATAGTTTACATGACTTGACATTGTCACAAGATGAACATCATCCATTTAATTATGACTACAGAAACAAGTCCCACATTTCACCAGTATGACACTAGTTTAATGGTAGCACCATTGTACATTCTCACCAGCCCATGAGAGTTTGTTTGCAAACCAAAGTACAGGAGCGATGATTTGTTATAACAACGCTAACAAAACACTAGTTTCATTCAGTTGTAGTTTCACTTTTCCTGCTTCGCCATTTAGGTTTCTTAATAGTGACAGCCAAGAATCGGCAAAAGAGCCTTTTTTCCCTCAGTAATGAGCCAATTAATCATTATAGTAACCAGAAAGCTGGTTATGGAAGTTGTTGCCAGGTGTGCCTTCACCAATAAACAATAATAAAAAAAAAAATCCTAGTTTGTAAAGTGTGGCACAGTGGACAGTGCCAGGGAGGAGTTGTGCTTACACTGCGGATTGCTTCCTGATCTGCTCTGATGTTGTAAGAGGACACTTCCTGTAGTGTCATGCATGTGCCAGGGGGCAGATGGTCAGCTTGGCATGATGGCATGGCTCTCATCCTGCCTCCTCTCTAGCGCCATCCACTTGCCACTCATAAATAATTCACAACCCGAGCTCATGCTCCACACTCCCATCTCCCTGTGTGTGTGTGTGTGTGTGTGTGTGTGTGTGGTTCTCTGCATGCAGTCGTGCTGGAATCATCTTTCAGAAACCTGAGCGCTGAAGGAGAGCTGTAGATCCATTCAACAGACCCCCCCTCCTCCTCCCACCACCATCCTCTTCAGCAACACAAAGACTTTTGAGATTGCACCACGGCAAACAGGACATGTGCTTACACCCATCCCTCTGAGCTCAACACAACACATGCAGACACACACATGCACAGATACATGCACACGCACACACAAATATACACCCCTTGTGGCATGACCTCACTTTCAACAGCTGTGCTAATGCCAGTAACTTGGCTTTTCATCATGAACTTAGGAAGATAAGGAGAAACAGAGAGAGAGAGAGAGAGAGAGAGAGAGAGAGAGAGAGAGAATAAAGATCCAGAGAGAAAGAGAAAGCGTCTACTTAGGCTGCCTGGCCCTTTTTTCTTTCCTGCGGAATTCTAACAAAATTCCTGGGAATGCCTCTTCAGCAAATCCAAGTAGCTATAAGGATTCCCGTTTCATTCAAATCTCAGAGCTTTGTCTTTCCACAGACCATGCAAGGAAAAATACAGGCAGGATGCCAGCTCCTATGCTCTCTCTCGCTCTTTGCCCAGACAGCTCAGCTCAGCCCTCAGCTTTGGGCATTTTGCTGCAGGTTTTCATGTTTACAACATGGTGTCATTTTTGTGGCTTGCTTATAATGGCCGTTTCCAAGAAATACATCCTCTGGTCTAGCCCAGCCTTTTCTTTCTCTCTCTCTCTCTTTCTATGTGATTGTGTGAGTGTTTGAGTATGTGTGTGTTTATGACAATAAAAAATAAAGCCCTAGCTTTTAGAAGAAAAAATAAGCTAACATTTTAATTTATGTTTCTCTTCATTGACATTGTTTGGAATCACAAAGACCACACAATCTTACAGATGAGCGGTTAATCACAAGACGTAGACCCCAGAATGGCAAAACACTGAAACATGAGTTGCACAGGAAGGCAACCATACTGTAAGATGTTCATTAGTACAAAAACACAAACTGCCAAACAGAGCGATAAGGATGTAGACTGGCTCTCAAAGGATTCATCTCCACAATTAATGGAATAGCATCACGGTACGGGTCAGAGCCAAACACACACAAACAACCAAACATGTACACACACACACACACACACACACACACACACACAGAATAATGCCAGGAAGTGATGGCTCGCTGAAACAATAACACACAGAGCAACTCTGGTGCTCAACATTGTTCCTGCTTCCCTTGAAAGCAGTGGAGGCCCCATGGTCAGGAGGTGAAGGGGTGATGGTTGAGGAGGGGTGTGGGTGGAGGAGGCTGACAGCCAGTCTGGGTGCAAGATAGGCGAGGAGAATCTGGGGAAATGTCACCCTGTCGGAAGCGCTGGGATCACCGCCGTCCTGCCAAGGGGTTAACACAGCGGCGCGTCTTCCTCTGACCTTACAATCCAGCCAGCTCCTTGCATTACCATTTAAATGGCCTGCGAGCCAATGTGTGGCTGCAGCATGCCTCTCTGTCTAGAGAAAAGACCGCTGAAAACTCCCCACAGAAATGGGGTGAATGGGAGAAGAGCGAGAGGAATATAGGGGAGAAAAAAAGAGATGCAGAGAGAGAGAGAGAGAGAGAGAGAGAGAACAAGAGAGAAAGAGGAGGCTTTGAGGCTCACAAGAGTCTGCAGCATGCCTCTGAAGTTTCAGCAACCTGCCATTCTTAATGATCTGCTCAAGGGCAAGGAATCTACTGCACACACATTCTCTCTCTCTCTCTCTGTGTTATCGTCTCACTCTCTTTCACCCATTTTTTTGTCTTTATAGTCCTGTCTTAATTGAGGTCAATCATTCTTTTTTATGCTTCTTTCCCTCAATCACTCCTGCTTTTCAATCTGTTTTTACATGTTTCTTTCTGCTCTCTCTCACCCTATTCTACAATCCGTCTGCTTGTACAGCTTATCTCTATTCACTCTTTTTGCACTTTGATTCCCTCCTTCACACGTCTTTTTCCGTCTCCTCATCCCTTGTATAGAATGCTGAGGGGAGAGAAGCGGTAGCTGAGGCAGGTCGAGGGTGAACTAGTGGGGCTTCAGGTTGGATCAGGTTGCCCTGACGGCCTGCAACATTGATGGCTGTGGTTAGCTGATCCGGATCCCACGGGCTGCTGATATAGAAGGGGGCTTCTGCTACGCTGGGCTCCAGCTTTTACAATGGCATACTGTTGGACTACAATCTGCAATCGACCTGGAATGTACCACGTATCAATTTGTGTTCTATATTTAGAAAATGCTAATTCTACAAAACAGAGAACGTTTATTTCAGTGAACAACACAAGTGTTGGCACAGTTTAAGCAAAATGCAGTCTCTTGATCTTCCAGCTTGAGTTGTATATAGTAGAGCAATACGGAAGCAGCAGACAAAGGCATACACAGGCAGCCATGTAAAGGTGCACCGTGTGATAATCCAATTCTGAGTTGGACCTGTGTTTGTGTTCAGCACCTCATATGATCCTTATGAGAAACACACTCATGCCTACGCACTTCAAACACACACACACGCACACACTTGAGAAAGACAAGGAGGACATGCAGACACACAGAGAGAAAATCAGCCACCTCTCCAGACAGACAGAATATGTGTGTGTGTGAGCACAAGTGAGTGAGTGGGTGTAAGAGGAAGAGAGGAAAAAACACTCCCTCCTAGTTACATCACAATTCACTGATCCTCATCCTGTGCCACCCCTTCTTCCTATGTGTTAACCTCTGGGACACTGCCCACATGGCATAATGATGTGCACATAGGGATGCACACAGTATTTTCCAGAACTACAGTGCTAGTAGTAATGCTACTGGACACGCAGTTCTCTTGGCTGTTAAATGTCCCTCGACCCTGTAATTGCGGAGGGACACGTGGTGGCTGAAAAACTTCTTTTTTTCTCAAGAACAGGGTGGGGGCTTCACTGTATGTAACCATAGGTCTGTTTATCAAATCAGTGTCCCCACACCACGCAAATCCAATCAGTTCTGGACATGGAAGGGCTGGGACAGGAAGTGCTTCAGAGGGCCCAGGGAGCCATCGAGGGCCGTAAACAATAAGACCATGGTTTCCTGGCAGAGGTCACAATCTACGCCACTCGCTCTCGCCAGAAATGCTCTCCAAAGAGTAAGGGGGTTTGGGTCGTGACAGACTGGAGGCATAGTTGGACCATGTTCCACCACCATCACATGACAGTGCGGAGAATCGCATGATGGCACAGGGACAGACTGAGGCTGTAATGGCTGACGGGGTCTGTCCAGGGGACTCCCCTGGAGCCGGCAGACATCATGAGACACTAGACTCATCTCATCTCATAGTAGGAAGGACCAGAGCAGTCAGATGACACAGATTTAAAAAGTCTGACTGACTGAGAGGTCCTTTCATTCAGAAATATAGTGTGGCTCTTTCAATGAGAAGTGTAGTCCAGTGCTGATATTTTCATTCATTTGGAAAAATTAAAGAAGCAACAAAAGTGGAAGATGCTGAAGGAAGCCAGGTGGCATGTTAAGTAAACAAAATCTGAAGTTGTTACATAGAGGTATGGCCTAATGTCAACATAATTACATTCATTATCAATAAGTGGTCCAAGATCATCGGAGCAAATCCTCCATCTTGCTTCTGTCCGTGATTTTAGAGACTTGCTTGTCCCTTACTTCGCTGCTAGATCCCTAAAGGCCCCAAATGCTGTTCTCCCTGATACCCCCACATTTTATGGAAGATCTCAATTTCTCCAAGTCTAGCCTTAAAACCTTTTTCCTTCCTGCTCCACATAGATAATATGTAAAAACGATATGCTCTAGTCTAACCTACGTCGCCTCTCAGATACATAAAACATTCACAGCAATGCATTTAATATAGTCCTCTATTTAGTCCCGTTCAAGATATCTGAAAACATCCTACCCAGAGTACTTACCTGCTTAGAAAATGTTATTTAGGTCCCAACTGCTACCACAAGGAGTTTTTGCACGCCCCTTGGGAGATTTTTTCCTAACCGCCACTGCATAAATATAGGTGAATAAAAAATACAATTGATTTAAGCTATGAGCTTTATTGTGGGTGGGTGGGTGACTCATAGCCAGGTCATGACAAGTCTCGGCCAGCAGAATTAAGACCCTACAGGAAGTGAAAATGTTCTTCTGGCTGCGGGCTTACGGTCCCATCTGCTTTCTAAGACCTGGCCAGAGACAGATAACTGACTCAGAGTCAGCGGGCAGAGACAGATGACTTCTGGTCATAATAGGGTTAGCTCTAAGAGCAACTCATGTGGACTGATGTGTAGCCAATGGATGTCTGGCAGGAAACTCGGCTCCCACTTTACTGATAACCCGATTTCATCCACATACCCTCTGATGACACTTTCCTGACAGCATAGAGAACAAAGCGCGGACAAGGATGAGGATCCATTCTAGTTAGAATGTGGAGGTTGAGTTGAGTTGAGGATGAAGTTTACAAAAGTTAGATTTTAAATAAATGTTTAGGTTAGGTTTAAGTTTTGGTTTGAAATAAGGTTAAAAATGATGCTAATAATCTGCTACAAACATAGCCTGCAAGAGTGGATGACGAATAACACTTGAGTTATTTACATGGCACAGTTCAACCATAAAAGATAATAAAACGCATTACTGTACGATCACAGAACACTGAAACTATGGATGGCCGTGGCCTTTTGCTCTGATTTAGTACGCAAATATGCAGCGCAGAACAAGAGCAGGATTCATAATGACACTCGTGCCAAGTCATGGTTTGCGTCAGAGCGGATAAATATTTGATGTGCAGAAAAGACTGATTTGAGAGGAAATAATGCGGTCTGCTACAGGGGTCTGAGAGGAGTTTGAGGCCCTCTGACAGTGGCCATCATTATGCGAGTTATGAGGCAAAGGTGAACAAAGCTTTCTTGTGTCCTCTACGCCACAACAGCCCCACACACTGCTGTACTACGACACACAGAGGGAAGAAGGACAAAAGAGAATCTAAATCAAGTCAGAAATATCGGGAGAGTGCAAATCACACACACACACACAGTTTTCCATTCTCTTCTCAGCTGACGGGACAACAGATGGGAAAACAGACTAGCAGTTACTCTCCATAGTCAGGGTCATGAACCAGGACATAAAATATCAATGTCAGTTAAGACAAATACCAGCAATTACATCCATTTTGCCTCTAAAAGTCAAACAACTGGCCAAGACACACCACACAATAGGGTTAGTTACTTAAAGTATTGAATTTACTCAAGAGGACAGCACCATTGTAGGACAACAGTGGACAGATGAGGCTCACAAGTGACTTATCTATTGCAATAAATTGAAGACCAATTTTGGTCTAATTTAACTTTAAGAAATTGAGACTTACTAAAACAGTGTCTCACATTACTCTTGAATACACTAATTCCAGAAATGTTTTGATGTTTTTAAAAATTGTACATTAAAACCCTTTAATGATTAACACTTACTTACCCCAAAGTTTGGTCTCTATAAGGGGTAGAAACATTACATTTGGTGTGAGACACCTTAGACCAAGTGTCTATTTTCCAAAATGCAGATTGCTGAATTGATTATGCCACAAGTGACTTTTTTTGAAAACAACAAGTTTAACAAGTTTAACAATAATTTAACATATGAATATTCTAATATTTTATAGTACCTGATGCGAGAAAACCTGAAGCAAACCAACATCACATCAAAACATACTGCCCAACATACTGCCTACCGAAAAAAGTTTCAGATCCATCAGGTGTAAATCCAACAGACTAAAGAATAGCTAGGCCTACTTGTGTGGGTATTAAGAACTCTTAGGCCCAATCCCATTTCACCCCTTCGCTCTACCCCTTTCCCCT
>JAGFZM010001390.1:195353-222839 GCA_017657215.1 Limnothrissa miodon | reverse complement strand
GCATCAGCCCATAGCCCTGGAACATACAACAGCCACCCTGTACTTCGGGCCTCGCAGCTGATGGCTTGGTCATTCATCGAAACCCAACGAAAAAATGAGACATTTCCGTTTTTTTTTTTTGCTGGAATTGACTTGTGACTGAGACGCAGACGAGGCCATCTGGAGAGCCACATGAGTATAGTGCTGTGATTTACGAACATCTGGTGACCAAGGAGAGTTGAAACGACCCATCTTGGTCCAGCTCCAATCTTTAGTAACAGCCATTTAATTAAGCACTGTAGTTTGTTCAATTTCACAACCATATTGTCCTTGGTCGAGATTTTGCTCTGCAATGGGAGCAGGGAGAAGTCAAGATAATTACCATAATGTCTCCATTATTAACCAAGGTTAATACATAAATAAAACATTTGTACATGGCAGACTGCTATATGGAGATGCATTTTGTTCTTCCTTCTGTTTTCTTATCAACTCATAATCTGAATCAGACTCATTATGGGAAGTGTTCCCATACATGAGTGCAGACAATACAGTATATGGTTTGGTTTTACTAACTTGCATAAAACACAGAAAAGTCAAGCCAGTGTTGTTTTGTTTACACACTGACAAACTAACCCTAACCGCGCTACAACAGGAGCGCTTTACTGCAAAACCCATTTTCCATCACAAACCATCACTCAGTATACTGTAAACTATATAGTGCAGGTCCTCCTGTGAGATTAGGGTCTCGGATGAAGTTCAGCTTCCTGGCAGAATATTGCATTCCAATGAATCATAAACATGCATGCTAAGGCTAAATCAAGGTTATTTAAAAAAAACTCACGAGAAACGCAAGAGAAAGCAAAGAGAAAGCATAAATATGTCTACAAAGTATTTTATACATTCAGCACTCAACTGATGAAATAGGGCCAGTGTGGGCTACTAATTAGAACTAAATTAATAGATGTTGGTACTGATTCTGGTACTTTTTTCAAACTATTAGCAGATGTTTTTAAATGATGTGGGAATCGGTTACAGTTACCATGCAGTGTCCCAAGGACTCCGAAAAATGACTGTTAGGTAAAGCTTTTCACAGAAAGTCCTGAATGAAGTCTGATGTATATCCATGCCTTTAGCCTGATTGTGGGTAACTTAGCACACTGAGTAACTAGCTAACAGCAGTGCAGGGGGCTGCCATGGAAACCAACTTCATCGTCGTGACACAAAACACAATTCACCACTGATAAGTTAGTATGCAGGACACTAAATCTGCCTGGGACTTTGTTTTTCTCTACCCTTTCAGTAGCAGGAGGAACTAAGCATTCACACACAAGTCCAGTGAAATCGTACCCATCATTGAGACCTTGAAAAGCCCACTTCACTGTCTTTGCTGAAGTCTATGCATTCTAAGAATATTTCACTGAGGGGTACAACAACCCCCCCCCCACACACACACACACACACACACACACAAACATACAAACATACCCAAACACACACACACTTTTTTCGTAAACAGACCTCAGGCATTAGTGCGGCTGCTGTGTGAGGCCCCTATAAAAGAGAATGGGAAGCCAGTGAACAGTGAACTCTGTAACCCCTCCACTTCCCTCAGTCTCAGCCTAGTCAGGCCAAAACTCCCAGAGAGCCAGTGCTGAAGCTGAAATTATTTTCCATGCTGGGGAACAACATCGCAGGTTCTTCTCTGATTACTACAGAAATCAATGCATCGTTCAGATGAACACACTGGCATGTGTACAAGGTCATGCACTCAATCTAATGAATACAGTGGAGGATTGTATAATGATCAAATATTGACTTTTTTGTGACACTTAAAGTCTACTTGAACTGCAAACTGCAAGCTTTCCTGTGTACAACAGCAGCAGATAAGCATCTAGACTACTCAACAGAAAGCGTAGGAGACGACTCAGAGTGTTTTGTATACAGTCACCACCGACTGCTTTCTCTGTCTGTCAGTAGGAACCCAAGAGCAGAGGAGCGGAGTGGAAGTGTGGAGTTCACACGGTGTGAAAGAGCCTCACAATGAACTCTCAGCTCTAGGCTCCAAAGTGGACAGTTCTGCCCCAGCCAACATGTTGGAGAATGGAATGGCTTCAGAAAAAGTTTCAAACAAATAGGTCAAATAGGAATAGGCCTCTTGTTCAGAGCATAGCCTAATGCTCATTGTTGTGTCTAATTGGAAAAGAAACAAGGTATGACAGCCTATTTATTGCCATTCAGTTCAAGCCTTTTTCATAGTAAAATGACAAACTCCAAGTTAAGATAGGCTACTACCTACATTGCTAAGTGTTACTGTACGTGGCTTTTCATTAACTAGCTGACCATTCCATACATTAAACAGTAACAATGAGATAGTGTGGAGTCTCTACCCTTTTTCTTTTTTTTAATATTTGTAATCCTGCAGCTCTGAATGCTGCAGTAATGTACATTTGTGGTTGTGCTGCAACAAGAGCTTGAATGGAAAAGACAACCGTTGAGAATTCCACCCCTTTACAGAGACTTGATCCTGCAATTCCCAGCAGAGAAACCCATGATGCAGAGCTAAGCAAACTGAGCCGTGATGCACACCCATTCCTGACTTCTTAAGATATACAGCATCTTCTCTGTTGCACACAGAATCACACAGCTTTTAGGACTTAAAACATACCCATCATTCTTGAACAGAAACATGACTGGCCAAAAAAGCCATTCGGTATATGGAATAGGGATGTAAAAAGCTAAAAATATTCTCAATCGACCACCAACCCTTATTAGTCTGTTAAAACCAGTTAACCCGTCAAATTTGTTACCCTAGGGCTAAACTCCAAGTCAAGCCATCAAAATACAATTACTACCACCGGTCTATTTTCTTGGAATGTTCGCTGCGCTGGCATTACATTTACATGGTCACCATCTGAAAGTAATCCATAATGTAGATGGATTAGTCTATAATGTAGATGGATAGTATTCGCTTATTTCAAACAATACATCAAAAAACTGCTGAGTGTACAAGTGTAAAAGTGCCAGTTACCACTCTGTTATCGTTAAAATACAAAATATTTTACTTTCATTGGTAAAATGTGTCAGAAATGTTTTATTGCTGCAGCTCTCACAAACCTGTGGTGGGTCATGTTTTTCCTAAGCACAGGCATATTATTGTTGGTACAATTAGCATATGAAGGTAGTTCCCCCTCCCTCCAAAAAAAGTAAACGGATTTGCATGATTTACAAGGGCCTGATTTTCCATGCCCGAAATCCGGAAAAATTACATGCAAGCTTAAATAAGCCATCATTATGACTAGACCAGTAATCTCAACCAAGCATTTTTCTTCAATTGATTCTGCATTGTCACAGTCACAAAACACACGCTCACACACACACACACACACACACACACGCACCTCTCTCTCTCACTCTCACTCTTAGTGGATGCGAATAGAGAGCAGGTATGAGGCTCTGTACCAGGGCAGACTTCCAAGGATGTCAGCAAGTGCTCAAAAGGCAACAGGCATGAAAAGAGAGGTGACACAGGACATGAAAGAGAGGAGTGTGCTTGGCCTCGGAAGGGCACAGGCACACATTTGTGAAGCGCTCCCTACAGGAAGAAGCGCAGCAGTGGGGGGCTTTAAGGGCCCTTTACGGAGCCGAGCCCAGTGCCGGGGGGTGGGGGGGAGGGGATTGGGGGGTGCGCAGAGGAAACACAAGGCTGGGATTGTGCAAACCTCTCTTTGTGCTCCACGGCTTACCCTCTGGACTTTTCGCTTTTTTTATTCTGAAATTATGTAAAGAAACTAGGCCAGATCATAACAAGGAACCTGTGTGTGTCTCTGTGTGTGTGTGTGTCTGTCTTCGTGTTGGCATTGTAATGTTGCACTGTTGCCTAGTCCTATGAAATAAACATCTTTATTCCACCAGCATTACTTATCATTACAAAGCAAATGTGCTTCCCCTTAGTTTTTACAGATTGTATGGCAACGTGTATAAACTACCACAGACTACATCAGCTGGCCCATGAAAAGATGAAGTCAATTCAGCAGCGGAGTAAGAAATAGGTCAGACTAGAACATTCTGCTGGTTCACTGAGGAGCATATGACCAAAGCATTACTCAACATTCTAAGCCTCTTAGCACAGAAAAGGAATAACCTCACAATTTGTCCTCAAACAAAGTGTTTCTGGTCTCCACTTCACTTGCCTGCCACGCATGGCAGCCAGACAATGTCCTGCTCCTCCTGTGTCTCTGCCAGCTGGGTTGGTTGGCATCGTCCCAGGCTGGCATGGGGAGTAATTATCAGCCGTCTGGGCATCACCTGACCACTGAGCCCCAGGCAGCCCATCTTAAGGCAAAGCACTGGCCACTGCGGTGGCACCACAAGCTCAGGGAGCCGAATAAATACATTGGCTTTTTGTCTGCGAGTTTCACTTCAGCCTTGCCAGTGAGATCAGTAATCACCTAATACACTGTGAAATGTTTAGGTTTAAGACCAATTTATAGTCTTCCAACTCTGCCCCTATCCAACATGCTGTCGGATGGATGATTGAGGCCCCCCCAAAGTCTCACTATTAGTAAAAACGTAGAGCGCAAAGATAGAGGAAGGTTATGATTGATCGGCTCAAACTGTTTTGGCTTCTTTCTGCACAACATATAGAACTGTAAAAGGTAAACCTGTCTGTGAATAAGACTGCACATCATGGTATTTACGGAGTAGGACAGCTATAAACTAGGCTTTAGGTCTTTAGATAGTGCCTGTTTGATAGCTGGTCTAATTGCACTTACATTTATTTTAGGTTTATAGCTTCCAAATGTGTGCAAAATGACAGGAAAAAAAAACATAAAGTTTGATAATCACATTTAAAATCAAATAAATGCACACCCATACTGCAAGCTGCTATAGATTTTTTAAAAACATAACCTGATTAAGATCAAGGTACTGTGGAATCTGTATGATAAAACTAGAATTATTTAATGCGAGTTGGATATTCATGGTACAAGCCTTCTTGAGCATACGATTAATATTTCAAATCATTTAAAAACCAGCCGCTCCGAATTTAAATTCCACAATTCTTTATTCTGTTTAAGTGAGGCAAGTGAAGTCAGAGTGAAGCAAGAAGGTGGTGACGGTGAGCTAAGGGTGTTTAGCAGTATTAATACCGTTTTGTGGGGAGGGTGGAGCAGTTGCCAAAAACATGACCAAAGCCAAACAACAGAAGGCTTTTACCCAAGTCCAGCGGATTAGCATTGATTGAACTGCCTTAAATCACACAGGCAGCCGTGTGATTGGCATGCTGATCTCACCGTGTGGCTGAGAGGCCCACAGTCATCCACTTTAATGTCCAGTCAGAAAAGTAAGCCTTGACTGTCTTCATCTTCTCTCCTCCTTCACGCTCCAGACTAAACTCCTTCAGAAACCCCGTTCTGACCGACAAGACTGATAGCAGAGAACACTGTAGTTCTCCGGAGCGAAGGGTACACAATAAGCCATGACTTGCTTAGAGCTGGAAAAGTTGTGTGCAGTGAACGGAGACAACAATGTTCTGGCTGTACTGTTGCATCTAAATGGAGTTTGGTTTGATATGGAATGTACTGAAGGACGAGGCCTAATCCGCACGCACACACACACACACACACACACACAGGAACAACCTGCAAACGTACGCCTGGTTAAGCATAGTTTCTTAACTGGTCAAACCAGTCTATTGTACTTAGGGTAATACTCATCTACATAATGGCCTAAAAAACTTCTCTAAACCTTCCCCTTTATCTGAAATCTTAAGACAAAAGGGAGGTCATGTAAACAAATCAAGTTATCTTCACAGGGGAACTTAAACCCACAACGAACAAAGGTTTCTATGCACCAAACTAGCCAAACAAGAGCTAGGTATAGCTCCAATCACCCCAAACAACAGGCAACACAGAAGCTAGACTGTGCAGTTGTGGTTTAGGAGGACTGATGATCAATGCCTGCTATTTATCATGTGACCGCATCTTTCCAGGCAGCATAAGGTACCTAGGCTTTAGTGTTCATCAGCCTTTTCTGAAAAAGTCATACTGAAAAGAGAGAATGGTTGAATCCTATAGTACTCCCTAGATTTGTTCCCCCAGGAAAAAACTTAACTGCCATGTCTATATGTTCCAGTTATGTCTTTGAGGGTTCAGGCCTTCAGGGATAAGAGAGAAATTTTGGTTTTAAACAATGAACATGACAAGCCCCAAGATTAGTCAGATTTAGGCCAATGGTAGTAGCATGTTTACAGTACCAGTGTCTGTCAGGCAGATCACATTTCATGCTTGACGTGTCTCTAAGCAATTAGCAGCATCCCTCCCTCATTCACCCAGCCCACACTTGTTAAAGACAGGCCTCTTAGACACACACAGGCGCGTGCGCGCGCACACACACACACACACACACACACAGTGAAGGCCTAAGACTAACATGTTGAGAAACCGTTGGTATCTCTGGTTTCTTGCCAGCAGCAAATTGTATACTGTCATGTCATTGTGTTTAATAATGGTTTGCTGGCTAGTCAAAGTTGTCTGCAGTCTTTGCCACGTCTACCCCCTCTGACACACAGACAAAAACATACACTGGGGTCTAACTGTTACTGTTGTTCTTCCAGAATTTATAAAACAACGCCTGTTATAAATATGGGGGTCAATATGTGCCCATTTATCCAGCAGAAAACAAATTAGACAACACAAGGACATGGTATCGGCACCATGCCAAAAAATAAATAATGGTGGTAATAGAGCCACAAAGCTTTTTTTTGTTATTTTATTTTGTTTAATAAAAGCTTAAAAAAATGGATTTTTCATATCCTAAGCACCGACATTTAGATGCATGTAATCCTATAAATCTGTGCCAATTAACATATGGTATATGCTACTGAGCTGATCCACCATATGTAGGCCCCTTAACCCTCAGCTTGCTACTTAAATACCATTGAGTGACACTGCAAATCTGCAGTATGGGTCTCTATTGATGGACACCTAAAGTCCTTTAATGACTTTAATCACCTCAAGTTTTAAATCTGACACATTCTGCTACATTAAGAACTTGAGGACAAACATGATACCCCAATCATTCTTAGGAGTATCTTAGGACACAACATGTATAATAAGCCTAATCTTTTGTCATGAAAAAACAGTTAACTGTATTTATTTAAGCTGAAGGTCTAATAACAGACAAATAATGTTTTAGCCAGTTACTACAACGAGTTAAAACCTTCTGATACGTACTACTAACCATACCAAAACTCAGGTGGAAAGGTGCTTGTATGTCCTTCATAATCCAAAAGCCTTAGCTTTAGTTTTGTGTTTTCTAACTCCCTGCATTGACAGCCCTAACAGTTTGTGCTGAATCTAACATTAGTAAGAAATGTGCTATGTTTAAAAGTCACTACATTTTTAGATGGTGGTGGTAACGAGGGATGCGTTGCTGTCATATAAGGCACGAAACAACACACACACATTAATCTGACAGCCGTTGTCAAACCTCAGACAGACCGGGACTGCCGATGACGTCAGTTGAGCTACATCCCGAGCTTACTCAATGCGGTAACACGTGCATCAACACAAAAAACACTATAGTAAAACAACGTTGAATTGAATAGTTCTTTAGAATATTTTCTCCTCTTTCCACACATTTCTAATATTGCATGTGGTAGCCATAGTCTTTGTTGCTGCTGTTAATGAGACTCCCTCCACCCCCACCCCAAGCCAAGAAGGTGCATCTTTGGTTTTGGAGGCTGGGTTGGTCTTCCCCCAACAGCAGCGCTTCACGGGCAACACCCCTCCTGTCCGCCTTGGCTACACAAGGCATTGTCTTAAAAAATGTGAAAAATAGATAGGTTTCATTTCTTCAAGATAGTATGGAATAAACATTACCATATTAAACACTGTAGTCTAAATCTCACATTCTAAGTCGGTCGACCAGTTCGGGTAGGAATCACTCATGACTACTGAATGGGATAGATAGCCTAGATTATCAGAGTTAACCTTTTCATCCTCGAGCCTTGCTACATATTGACTTATTATTAGCCGACATTTTGTCAAATTTAATGGAGTGATTTACGCCGAATAATTTCACAGCAACAACCACTCTGACATTTACAGACGTTAGCATAACTAACAAGTCATAAGTCAGTAAAATAACTAGTGTACCGTTCGATAACATGTTAACATTCAACTGTTGAATCGTTTTAGCATTTATAATGTTAAATGATTTCAACTGATGCGAAACCGTACTTCCCTAAGTGATAACGTTAGATCACGGTCCCTCAACCACCTTGCCCAACGTTACTGGAGGTGAATAGCCTCCCAACGGTCAATAGAAATCATTTTGATTAGATAACAAATTGCTAAAATATTTCAGAAACTACTCATCTATGCACAGAATATGTGTTGTTAATTATTTTTCTTTGTTTATTTCAGATGTAGTCCAAAGGTGCGTAGCCCGTGTATCACTAACGTTACTGCACTGGCTAGGATAGGTTGGGTGGGTAGAAACAATGCTGAAACCAAGGTAGGGCACCTTTGTTGAAAACGCCAAAACAAGGAAAAGCGTTTTTCTCGAGCGGACAAAAGACTTAAACTTCGCAAATGCCAATTGCGTTCTTACCCAAAGATCTGTTCCCCAACTCATGGCTGGTTGTTCTTCTGACAAAACTCTCCAATTGTCAACGTATCCACCGTTCAAAACTCCTAGACTGTTTCACCGTCTGGCGTCGTGTAACCTCCTTGGTGCTGCTGAGCCAATTCCAGAGAGGAACTGTCTGTCTGATTTAGCGCTCGCACAGGAAGTTGGGATCTTGGAGGACACAGAAAAACGGGAGGTTCAGGTTATTCGTCAACTTTGGGATTTAAACGATTTCTCAGGAACACTTCCAAATATGCGAAAAGCAAATACACAAAAAATCAACAGCTCCTCTATCCTTCGAGGTAAAGCACGTGTCATATCTGTCAGTGGAATCACAGAACAACTGCCTACATTACAATGTACAAATATAGGATCAACCAGGCGTATGCTAACGTTACAAACTGAACTAACTGAATACGAACTGGGAATAAGCTTATCCTCTTAAATGTAAAAACGTATTAATGCAAAAATCCACTTTTCTGTGATTTACCTTAAAACCTGCCTATGGTGGTCCTTGTGAAATAATATACTCTCGTGGTCTCGTGCATTTGCACTAAATAAAACTGAGTCGACTCGTTTTAAAGATAAGAATTAAAACATTTTCAAGACAGTCCATTTTTTTTATGTCTATGATGTCATGTCCATAACTTTTAGTTGGACAAAGAACACTTCTGGGCTGAAAGCAAAAAATGAGCAAAACTTGTCAAATACTGCCGCCTACGGGCCATCATTGAGCATTGCAGAAAAGGGAAATTTGCTTTGTTTCCTTCCAGACTTTTGTCTATGTAACACCAAGTTACTTTTTTGCTGGAAGGGAGAAAGCTAGCTAGCTAAAACTACAGGCAGGGAATTCATAAGTGTCATGTACAGATGCATGTTAAGGTAAGTCAAGAACCTTATGGTCAGCGAAATATGATCTTATTTGCAAACTTAACTCTACACTAGAAATATATAATAATATCAGGGCTGAAAGTCACCTGTTCCTTCTTTGAATGTTTTATCGTTAAGCAAACAACTGTTTTGTTGATCCTAATGAAAAGATTTAGAAGCAAATGCACAATAAACACTATGGTTTTGCACGGAAAAAAAGTCAAGGTATAGTTCGATTTAGAGGGCAACGAATGTGACACTTAATCTTTTCCATGTCAGTTGCTCTAATTCCTGTAATGTTAACAAGACTATGAATTGACACACAGGGGTTTCAGAATCGGGGGTTCGATCGATTTGTCTTCATGTCGACGACAACCAAAGGTATCGGATAGAAAATGGTGTGGTTTCATCCGAAGTCGATCTCGGCGTTGCATTCATTCATGGATATTTCCAATGACCGGGAATCAGTTGCAACCTTTGCCCTACTTCTTGTCTGCACAAGTTATGCCCCAGCTAACACAGTCCATGACCATGAGCACCGCACGTAGAAAGCGTCTACCCAGTGCCTTTCCAGTTGTGGACGGAACCCTACGCCCAATTCAAAATCACGTGTATGAACTAAACCTAAAAAACAGCCTGGTTTGGCAAGAAAGGTAAGTTAATTAGAATTTTCTCAACAATAGATTTTGTCCCTTTTTGATTGTTTGTTTTTACAGATTTTTGCTGATATACCGTAATTGATCGATTTCTTCACAGGTATCACAAATACAAGGCACAGGTGGAAAAAGGAGGAGGCGAGAATGCTACTATCCGTCACACAAAGAGAAACAAAAAACTGCTGGTCAGAGATCGCCTGCGTAGATTGCTCGATGATGATGACTACCTTGAATTGTCAGCCTTTGCGGGGCTTGGCCTACCCTATGGTGAAATCCCATCGGCAGGCTGTCTAACTGGTAGGTACAAGCATTTGCACTAGACACTGTCTTGGACAATAGAGCCCATAATGCTTGTTAATTAACTATTCTATACAAAATATTAGGGAACAGTTCATAGATTCATACGACTCAGTAATGCCAAAGATACTGCGCTTGAACCCTCTCTGTTAATGCTGTTCTGTTTGTATCAGCAAAATTTTCTGTAATTTGCCATTAACTGTAGTGAATAGGGGCAGACTTGCTTGAACGTCACCATCAAAATGCTACTGAAGACATGTGTGTCTGGATGTGTGTTGTTTGATAGGAGGCTAATTGAGTACGTTAAAAGCAGAGGTGGGAAACTAGAATGGAGGAAAAAGAACTTGGACTATTTTATGCTATGCCATCTGTCATACTGAATAGTCCATGGCAGTGAGTTAACTGATAATACTGATGACCGATTGCAGCAGTGTGCAGCTAGCACAGCAGTCCTAATTTTGATCTAGTCAATCGGCAGCTGTTTTCCCACACACCTCTTTGCCTTTCCCTGCAGGCATTGGCAAGATCAATGGGCTGTGGTGTGTGTTCATAGCCAACGATGCCACTGTGAAGGGAGGGACTGCCTATCCCATTACAGTCAAGAAGCAGCTGAGGGCTCAGGATGTGGCCATGCAAAACCGGCTGCCCTGTGTGTACTTGGTGGACAGTGGCGGAGCCTTCCTCCCTTTGCAGGTAAATAGCTGGAGTAGTGGGAAAGGAGACTCCATGGGATTCCTGTGCCCCCCCCCCCCCCAAGCCCTATGCTAGGATGCAGGACACCAACGTTGAGGCCTGAGCACAAACATTCTGCAACACTCTATTTCTTGGCTATTTACAGTATTAGATTAGAGTTAGAGAGTGCATATATTTTCCCTTTGATCCCTTTTTCTATGCCCCCTAAAGACTTCAATATTTGTTTGGTCTGAGCACATTGTAATTGTCTGACTCATGCCAGGAAGTTCTTTGAGGGTGTAGGACTAGAGCTCACTATTTACTCACTGCTGCATTCCGCCAGACCTCTTCGGGGATTGTTCCATATGTCTTCTGCTCTTTGTCGCACTCTTCTGGGATTGTTCCGTATGTCTTTTACTCTCTGTCACAGTCAGAAATCTTCCCGGACAAAAACCAGGGAGGTCGCACTTTCTACAATGAAGCAGTAATGTCAGCTATGAAAATACCTCAGGTAAAATTACACCAACATCCTGCTTTATGGGGACAGACCATGTTCCGCACTCAGAAAACCATATCATTTTTTAAAATGAGTGCGATTTCAGTTAAAAAAAGAAAGATGAAACCTTTTTTTTTTTTTTTTGTTTTACCAGAATTTCTCATAAATTGTTATTAATGTTCTGCTTCTCCTCTGTATCATAATGTGGCACTTCTCTTGTTTGGCCTGTAGGTGGCGATAGTTTGTGGCTCCTGCACAGCAGGCGGTGCCTACATTCCCACCATGGCTGAGGAGGCTGTGATGGTGCACAGGATCGGAACCATCTTCCTGGGGGGGCCCCCTCTGGTGAAGGCAGCCACGGGGGAGGAGGTGTCCCCAGAGGACCTTGGGGGGGCCCGCCTACATGCCGAGTGAGTGTGTGAGTAATGCAGAAAGAGGGCAGAGAAATGGAGAGTTGTGTTATTTCAATGGTGTGAAGCTGTTAGTGAATCATGTTATGTCACAGTGGATATGTCATCCTTTTTGCGTGAAAAAATTAAAACCGCCCTGGACCATGGTGTGTGAAGCTGACGTTGAGCACAATTGATAATGGCGGAAATGATTCTTCAAATCATTGGGTTTTGTGAGGAAATATTAGAGAATCTGTAGCTTAGTGTTGAGGGGTACAAGTACATATAAGGACATGCACTATTTTGATTCCGCGAGGGACATTTGGCCTACGCATTTATCCTAGCCCTCTATTAATGACATACACTCAGTACACAGTAACTGTGAAGTGAAAGGGGACCGGCTTACTGACTGTGTGTGTGTGTCCCTGTGTGTAAATATAAGCAGCCTGCAGTGCTATTGTGTGGAATGGTGTGTATGCGTGTGGGTGTGTGGAATGGCAGAATGTGGTGCGTACTGAGCTGACTGAATGAAACGGTGCGTGCATGCGTGCGTGTGTAAAGGCAACATGCAGTGTATCCTAAGTGCACCCGTGTTGCTGTGTGTACTGTAGAGTGAGTGGCTGTGTGGACCACTTTGCCCCCGTGGAGCAAGACGCCTTCGAGGCAGCCAGGAACATCATCTCCACCCTGAACTTTGAGCTGCCAGAGGAGGAGGAGGATGGGGGGGTGGAGGAGCCCCTACATAGCGCTGAAGACCTGCTGGGCCTCGCCCCCAAGACGTATTACCACAGCCTGGATGCCAAGCTGGTCAGGGCCCACACGCACCAAACAAAACAACATGGCAGTGCAGTACAGAACAGTGTTTAACAAAAAAGATCAGAGAGTATTACTTTAACTGACAGCATGTCAGTAATGTGTGTAGAAAAGAATAGTAAATAATAAAGTCATAATAAAGTCGCGTAAGCCTAATTTACAGGAGGAATTTGCTCACCTTGCACTGTTTGGTTGTCCCAAATTTTACATGAGCCCAAGCTACTTACTATTCTATTAAATCTTAGTTATCAATCACTGAGCAGCAGAATGTTCTAAAAGATATATTGAAAATATCAAATTGGCCCTAATGCAAGACCTTAAATAGATTTTAAAGTTAAAGTGAAGATGATTCTCTATTTCCCATTCTGAATTGATGTTTAAAATAATGTTAACTTGTGCCATATTTTGCTTGTCAAAATTTTTTTTACAGATGGCCTAGCATAGAATAAATCCATGAATCATGGCAGACTACTATTTTCACTACCCAAGGTATTGATAGGAGGCTTTAGAGACGGGAGAACCTGCATTGTCTGACATGCGGCCTGTCCCACCGACCCTTCTGTCCCTATGTGGTTTGTCCCCAGATTGTAAGCCGTCTCACAGATGGCAGTAAGTTCCAGGAGTTCAAGGCCCGGTATGGAACCACACTTCTCACAGGTTTCGGCAGAATCAAGGGGTAAGATTATACTGTAAGGGGCCGTTCACACGGAAAGCGTTTTTCACCTCCAAAAGCGCCTACTGTGTCGCAACCATCCCAAAAACTCGCCGTTTGCAAAGCAGTTAAGAACGTAAACGTTGCTACGCAACGTCCATTGTAAATACAAATGCGACCTCAAAAAGTTCAACCATTTTCAACTTTGAGCGCCTGGCGTTTTTAGAAGGAGACGCAAGCGACAAAAAAAGCCGAACGTATCGCAACAGTGGAACTTTTTCAAAGACGCATCGTTCCATAGGGAAACAATTGAAATCGAGTGCCTGGAGGTTAAAAAAGCGTGTCCGTGTGAACGGCCTCTAATACTATACTAAGGTACAACATTATACTGTATCCTTTATATTTTTAATAAAACACTCAGCATAGTCGGTGTGCAGTTCACCCACACGTTTGGTTGTATGATGAACTGCTTTGTGCCTCCAATATTCACACTAGCAGGTTCTCTACAGTAGACTGTATATCTTTTATGACTACATGTATTTCCTCCTGTTCTGTTCAGTTAGGTGCCAGAGTATGCAAAAGAATGCGGTGAGCTCTGAGGGTTAATGATGTGGTTCCATAGGTCAGATGTGTTTGTGATGATTCTAAGCAGGGCCTGGATCATGCCTGGACCATCTTTCTGAATTCAGGCCTGGGAACAGAAGGAGAATAACTCTTTAGGCAGCTTTTATCTACTTTCACAAAGGGCTTTTTTTTTTCCCTCAACACCCCCCGCCTCCCCTCCCCTCCCGAGAACTGCTTGTTGCCATGGCAGCAGGAGAAATGCAGCTTGTGAGAATCAGGTGCTATTGCAGTAAGAATCAGTCTGCTAGATGCTCGATTACTAGATAAGTCAGTCCCTTGTGTCGTGGGGCTTTGGCACAGACATCAGAACAGTAAAAACCATCCCCCTTGTCCCACAAGTCAGGCCCTCCCCAGGGGTCTCCAGTGGGATGATTTGTGCCTCTTTGTGTGCCCACAGGCATCTGGTTGGCATTGTGGCCAACAATGGCGAGCTCACATATGAAGCGTCTCTGAAGGGCAGCCACTTTGTGCAGCTGTGCGATCATAGGGACATCCCGCTCATCTTCCTCCAAAACACAGCCCCTCAGCCTGCTCCCACGCTGTCAAAGGACAAGGTAAGGCCTGCAGCCCGCTACAGCAGGACTCATGGGAGACTGGCAACACTGCTCAGATAGGAAGCTGGGATTGGAAAGGACATGGGTAAGCATTAATGATGTTTTATTTACACGCACACATGCACACACACACAGAGAGAGAGCTAGCAGAGTTTGTGGGAACGCTGCTGTTGTTGGAGAGTGGTTGTGGAATGTAGTTGAGCTGAGTGAAGAGGATTAGACAGAATGGTGCTGACACTTGGGCAGCATGTGTGAGTTGTGTCGCTCTCCTAACCGCACAGTCTCTAACACACACACACACACACATTTGGTTTCTCTCTGCTGCACACATGCACAAACAAGCACACACTCACAATCCCAATCTCTCTTACACAAACACACACACACACACACGCTCACTCACACACCCTTGGTGACTTTTTTTCCCCTCTCTCCCATCACTCCTCCTGACCAACATGGTTTACACATAGTTTATACAATTTCATGAACCAAAAAGAATGTGTATAAGAAGGGTGGACAGTTGTGTTAAACATCCTTTTTCCTTTCTGTCTGCCACCCTCTCTTTCTCTCTCTTCTCTCTCTCTTTCTTTCTGTCTACCATCCTCTCTCTTTCTTTCTGTCTTTCTTCTGTAGGCGGAGGTCAGCAGTAACCGTCTGAAAGCTCAGGGTTCCATGATGTCTGCTGTCGCCTGTGCCTCCACGCCCAGAATCACCGTGGTGATCGGAGGTTGCCATGGTGCTGACAGCTATGCCATGGTACTAAAGAGAACTAATACTTTTTACGTTTGTGGTGCTGGAATTCTATTCTAGAAAACGGCTACACAACTGAACGTACAGTCATGTGTATTCTGAGTAACTTTCCTGCGCTGGCTTTCTTTCTGTCTGCTCCAGTGCGGGCGAGCATTTGACCCCAACTTCCTCTTCCTGTGGCCCAGTGCCAGGGTGTCTATGCTGGCTCCTGGATGTGCCCAAGCTCTCGTGCACGAGGAAGAGGAGGCTACACGACTCGACAAAAAGTAACGAGACTGCTTCTGTTTACGGTGTATCAGCAGTATGGTACCTCAACTGCCATCTCCTGCAGTAGTGGTGGCAATATTAAGCTTTGTTCGAGCTTTAAAACTTTGTTAGCAAATGTGTTGCATAATAGTTAAAGGAACACCGTTGTTCGATATTGAACTATGAGCTTGCCTTAACTTGGACGAGTTGATGCATAGTACTCTTGTCTCAGTGAGTGCACTCAGTGGGTGTCCTCAGCTCTGGCACGTGGCACATTTAGCTTAGCCCAGTTCTTTCAGTAGGATCCAAACGGCTGAAGTTAGAAGTGATCAAACACATCCACGTCTTTTCTGTTCTTTGAATGAAGTCAGAGAGAAACATTACAAATATGGGTTTAACAATAGCCATTATCACTAATGATTTGATATATAATTCATAGCTCACAATTTCACATAATGCATGTCTTCTTCAAGACCTACACTTGATATGGCACAACGCTAATCCACCAGTGTTGAATTTCAGATTTCTGTCTTATTATTGTTAGACCCCAGTCACAAATAAGCTGAGTGCTGTAATAGTGTGGAGCTACTAAAGCCGCTGCTGTGTGTAGGTTGGAGGAGGAGAGCAGCTCATTCTTCTCTTCTGGAAGGCTGTGGGATGATGGAGTGATTTTGCCCCAGGACACCAGGAAGGTAAACAAGCACAAAACACACGGGCTAGATACTGCAGCTGGCCAGCGAGATGCCAACATGTGGAGTTGGTATTGAACAAATCAGGGTCAGATTTTGGGCTAGTTGCAGTTGAAATTAAAATGGATTTGGTGTGGACTCATGGGGTCTGGAGTGTCTAGCATGTAAGATTGAAGTATTGAGCGGAACATTTCACAGGGTTATAATAAAAATAAATAAAAATAAATAAATAAATAAAAGTGCCAAGAAAACACACCAGTCACTGTATTACACTACGATACTTGTTTTAGCATATACAGCACCAACCACTTGCTAATGGGAAATGTCTTTGTTATTTGTTATTTTGAGGATTACACCCAAAACACAACCAGGATTAAGTACGTCAAAATACCATATCCTGGGTACAGCTCCAAATGATTTTTTGCTCACCACAGGTCATCACTTATGATTGCCAGTATTGGGGAAGTTACTCCAAAAAGTAACTTGTTACTTTACTTTTGTTACTGCTTTAATTTGTAACTAAATTATGTTACTTGTTACTCCTTTTAAACAGTAACTTACTACACTACTCGTTTCTTTACTTTTTTCTCCCTACTCATCCAGATTCTAGGCAGAAGCACAAACTATTTGCTCCACTCAGAGTTATAGCCTGGACATGTTATCTACCTAGCTTCCGATTAGCCAATAATCTAAACTTGTTATTATCATAATGACTGACATCAATACTGTGGGATTTCACAACAAACTTATAGATCAAGCTCTACAGTATTTTGCCAGTGTCTTCTCTCTCCTTCAGCTAGACATGCTGCAGGCATGATCCACTAACTGAACAATTTTGTTAAGCACGCATGTAGATCACTTAATTAGGCTAACAGGTCCTAAATAGTTTTACTGCACAAAATGTTAGTAACGCAGAAAAAGTCAGTTACTATAGATAGTAACTGTAATGAATTACTGATATTTTAAATGTAACTTGTTACATTATTTAGTTCCTGGAAAACGTAACAAAATTACAGTAACGCGTTCCTTTGAAACGCGTTATCCCCAACGCTGATGATTACATAGAAACTGAGTATCTGGTATGTTCATATATATTTGTGTGTATGTGCATAAATAAATGCTCAACTAGGAGTCTCTGTTTTTTTCTAAAAATATTCAAAAAACTGTTAAAAGTGAGAGTCAGATGTAATGTCATTTTTTTTATGTTGTAATGATGCAATGCATCCAATCTGGTGCCCTCAGCCAGTCAGGGGCAGGTCTAGATATAGGCCAAATAAGACGCATGATTCAGGAGAATCTGGTCCTTTGTTTATGCATGGTGAGATCAGGGCCAGATTTGAACCAGATGTGGGCCACATCCGAGCCAGCTAGCCGTGTCCCCCAGCCACAAACCACAGTACAGTCTGACTCAAAGGCTGTTCCTTCTCAGGGCTGCAACAAGAGGCCCTTAATTAAAACCAGCTGCTGCTGGTTAGAAATGGAAAAGTTTCATAAAAGCTCTCCCTCACTTTTTCACTCATATCCTCACACACACATATATGTGTGTATACGTATTGTGTGTAAATAGGTATACAATCATGTAAATGTATGATGTGCTTGCTCGGTTTGAGGAGTTACACAAGCTTGGTTCACAAATATTTTCTTTGCCCGATTAACTGAGATGAGAAAATATGTCTGCAGAGTTTTGATCTCTTCCTCCCTCACTCTTTCTCTCTAGATACTGAGCAACTGTTTGAAAATCATCAAACAACAAGACTACCAGATTTCTAAGGAGAAACGGCGGACTCCAATACTTCGACTGTAGCACTACCTCAATAATCATGAGCCTTTATAAAGAATGATTTCTCTGCCAGTCTCAAAAGACAAAATTTGAAACACCTAAGTGCTAATCTTTTTAACTGTATTCCTGTAATTTATAAGATAACAAAAGACAAGGCAAAGTTTGTTTTGTAAAGAATAAAGTGATGTCTTTATACTGAAGGACTTGCTGAGTGCTATTGGCCCAATCTCCCCAATGCTTTCACATAGTTTCACTTTGTGTAAAACATCTGTATCCCCCTAATTGCTGTACGAGTCCATTCTCGTGGACAGACACTTTTGATCAACTTCAACTACTGGCATGCCAGAGCGCTCTGTTTGCCAATTGCCCTGCTCTGCTCATATATAAAAAATAATCACACAAAAAGCCGCAACCTTGAAATTACACACTGCACATCACGAAAAGTGTTATTCTGTAGGGTGTTTTTATTCAGTCATATACAAATCTACACATTCCAGTATTAGTCATTGATTAAATACTGTGTATAGCTTTAATGGCCATACTGAACCACATACATTCACCAGACACGAGGTACACCTTCTCAATTGCTTGGTTGCAATCCAGTGCATTAATGCATGAACTTGCTGAAGTTCAAACCAAGCATCTGAATGGGGAAGAAAGGCCATTTAAGGACTAAGGACTTTGAATGTGGTATTGTTGTTGGTGCCAGATGGCCTGAGTATTTTAGAAACTGTTGGTCCAAAAGGTAAAAAAAAAAAAAAATAGAGAAAATGTCTAGTGAAGAAGAGTCGTGTGGAAGAAAATGCCTTGTTGATGTGAGAGGTCAAAAGAGAATGGGCAAGCAACAGTAAATCAAATAGCCACTTGTTACAACCATGAAATGCAAAATACCATCTCTGAACACACAACACAACATGTCAAAATTAGCCTGGCTTGCGCAACAAAGCTGATAGGAGCTTAGTCTGGCCATCCTATATTACTAAACGCCTTCTGGGAGGCAGGCATAACCTGCGCCCATCAGATGCCTCTGTATACTACTTGACGAATCTACAACCAATCAGACCACATTCCGATGACGTATGCGTAAGCTCGTTTCTCATTGGTGCCCACAGATTTGGGAAAAATAATTCCTCTAAATCGGCACAATGGCCATACTGACTTGCTCGCGAAATTGAATGTAGCGTCACAGGAATCCTGTCACCATCAGACTGCTGTTGGTGGTGTAATGATGTTGGAGTAATGATTTCTTGATAGACGTTGGGCCTTAGACCTTAGTACAAATTAAGCATTGTTATTGGTATTGCTGCTGACCATGGACATTCATTTATGACACACTATATCCATCTTCTGACAGCTATTTCCAGCAGGATAATGCACAAGGCCACAAAGCTCATATCATCTCAAACTAGTTTCAAACATGAACATTGAACATGAAAAGGAGTTCATTGTACTACCATGGCCTCCACAGTCCCCCGATGGGAAAACCATCTTTGGATGGCAAAATGGGACCATGGCATCATGAGTGGACAGCCGACAAATCTGCAGCAACAGTGTGATACTATCATGTCAATATATGAAGCTAAATCACTGTTTTTTCCAACTCCTCATTGAAAATATGTCATTAATACTAAAGCCAGTTCTGAAGGCAAAAGGGGGTCTAACCTTTTACTAGCACGGTGGACCTAAGGGGCCAGTTACTGTACTTCACATTTCTTTACTGCGCACACCAAGTCTTTGTTTTAGGATTCCCATAGACACTTGTCATTAGTTAATATGGCTTACTAAACCTTGTCCTAAGTTCAAAGCCTGATTATCATATTATGGATCTGTCCAGCAAGTAGGCTTAAATCCACTTCTTCCCATTCGCATATAATAGGGAACCAATCAAAAACAAATTTTCACCCCAACATGATGGAGGCAGCCTTAACATTTGTTTTGTTTCAGATTGTGATGCATTCCACTCTTTGTTTTCTGCAATAACTAGTCTGATTTCTTGTGGGCATCTCCAGGAACTGCAGAGGGTTTTTTGACCTATGAAAGTTGTAGATGCCATTGATTTGGCCAGACTGCATAGGTGATTAGTATGTGAGAACCATATTACTATAGTCTACTGTAAACAGTGCAATCAAAATCCTTGTAACTAATAATATGTACGCAGGAGTGCAAGGAAGAACTGCATTGTGTGATTCCTTCAAAATGATGTACATCATGCACACTGTACATTATCTAAACTATACAATACATTAAAACAATGGGGGTACTTGGCCTTCACAAAGCTTGCTTGGCTCTTTGGCCATCTCCTGCTCGCGTGGGTCGAGTTGTTGCACTGCTGCTGGGTTTCCTCAGGGTTTATACATCCCATGGAAGGTCACAGGGATGAGGACCTCCACGGCAGCTCGGGCAATCTCAGTGAGGTCCTTGGCATCAAGGATGAGGAGGAAGGCCGGCCGCTGGCCCTCTCCAGGATTCACCACAATGCTCAGGAGGACACCTGAGGACAGAGACACAGGTTGCCTTTGGAATAGAGCCTGAACTCGCAGCCTAACAGTAACCTCAGGTCAGGATACGGGGGTGCTAGCAAATCAACTGGAAATCCAAAGGCTCTTGAGACGGAAGAGAACTAGCTGAGATAGGCACACTAAACAAACAGAACCGTGAAATATGTCATTAAAATAATCTATTTTCAAATCTTAAATGACTTGGCTCATGTCTGAACTCATTTGGGAACAATGCCTAAGAGAGAGAGAGAGAGATGGAGTCAGGAGCTGAAAATCCCTGCTGTGTATGGGCCGCAAGGACCTTGTAAGAACAGCTTGCCAACAGCTGTCCAGGGGGCAGCGGGCAGGCAGCCCACGCGGGGCAGAGGGGAAAAGAGCATTGTCTCTGTGTGTCTCCTTTGGTTTACCATCATCCTCGGCCGTGGCCTCGGGCCTCTGCACAAAGATGGGCTCTGAGGGGTACGAGTCAGGCTCCTGCCATACCCACGCCTCTTTGGACTTGACATTCAGCTTGCAAATCTGCATGAACACACACACACACACACATGGTGTTTGGGTATGCATGAAAGGAAAGGAAAAAGCCTTGAGAAGCAGGTGGCAGATTAAGGTGCTCACTCTGTCTGGGATGAAGTGGTTGAGGCCCAGTCCGTAGGCATAGGAGTAGTCTCTCCCTCCGTGGGCACTGTAGTTGATCTGGGGAAACTCAAACGCTGTGATAGAAAGCAGAGGGAGAGACTGGTCACTGACTGACTAGTGTTTAGCAATTACAACTCATCAATAAGTATGGAGTAAGAAACAAGAAATCATGAACTCCTGAACCAATATTTCTGAAACGGCAATGATGGCACTACATCATGACTGTATTTTTAAGACTGATGTTTTAGTAATGTAATGAATACTTCACATAGACCATCACAGGTAAAGGTGCCCATTTGACGGGTGGGTATTTACCCTGACGAGGTGCTGAGAAAAGGACCTCTGGTTCCAGCCAAATAGTTCCATCGCTGCGCATAACAGCAGTGGCAGTGGTGTAGGGCAGAGAGATCAGGTTCTTCCCCTGTTCTTCCTGAAGATAAACAAAACTCTGGCTTAGTGGTGTTCAGTATAATTGAAATCATGTGAAGGTCATAGACAGATAGAGTTTTGTCCAGAATTAATTTTAGGACAGTGTCACTTCATTTATTTACACTTATACATTTATTATGTATGATGGCAAATGTCATGTCCTTAATAGAAATTAACATTAAAGGCCCACTAAGCAACTTTATTCAGTTAATTAAATGCTGTAGGTAGGAACCACATTTGCAATGTTCAAGGAAAAGATCTTGTGACGGTTAGAGGAATGTAACCAAAAGATGCTTAGTCACTCTTTAAGATGCCTTAAAACAAAAAATGCCTTTGTTGATTAGATTCATGAAAATGCCCATCATTCTCAAGCTTGCCATAGCAGTTAGGAAGATTTGCATTCCTTACTAAATGTTTTTAAATGAAACATTGAGCACAAATTTAAGAAAGTTCTTAAATATTAGTAAATATTGTCCAGTTTTGAACAGGGATATAATAGCTCACCCTGTGAATATCGATAGGTAGGACGTATCTGCGCACTTCAGGCTGGGGAGCTCTCATGGCTTCCTTCTTGATTTCCTCCCAGTTCTGTCGCAGGTTGGCCAGGTACAGGTAGTTATACACAAACTCATGTCTGTGGAGCATTACCAATGGAAGATATTCAACAGTGAGGACGTTTGGTTCACTGTGCACGAGGCAGCTTACGTCAGAAACATGCTTAATGCTACACGGTAAAAACTAGAACCGTACCCTTTCCAAGTACACAGGTCAACCACGATGAATCCTTGGTCTTCGTATGTGTTTATGTGGTGAAAGACGTTAAAGGCTGATGTCCTGAACTTGTGGTCCTTGTATTCACCAGGGTTTTTAGTGGCCACATGAAACCATGTCTAGATAGGACAGATTTTTGTTTGTTTAGTTCAAAGACTAAAAAAATCCATATTCCTTTTATTTGATCCCAATGGAGACTCTTTTTTTATTAATTCTGTAGGTCATTATATTGTGCTTACACCCATTGTTTCATTGCTCTCAAAACAATCCATGTAATTCGTTCCACGGATGCTCCAGGAGCTGAGAAATTTCAGGAGGTTAATCTTCACTGGTGTCTCCACAAACACAAAGAAGTTTTCTGTCATTCCAAAGCTGAGGAGATTAGGCACAAACAAGGTGATTAACATCCTTTGGGTTTGGTGGGGGGGGGATAATACCAGTGTCTCCTCACAATGTTAGTGTGTGTGTGTGTGTGTGTGTGTGTGTGTGTGTGTGTGTGTGTGTGTACTTATTTGTGATATGCATTACAATTACAATTACTGCATTATGTATATAGCCTAATGTATGTATATAGATCAACAGCATAAAAGACAAATACATTTATCTTGATCCTTGAGGGCATCACTGATGTTTTTCTGGTTGCTTACCCATAACATGAGTGACTAACCTGTGAACGTAGGATGGCTTGAATCTTTCACTGCTGGGGAACTGTATAATAACTTCAGCCTTCTCAATGGGATCTGATTTGTCTTAACAAAAATAGGAGAATCATCAGAGACTTTTTAAAAAAAATCTGTTCCATCCTGAGTTTTACGAACATGGTTCCAAACGTCTCCTACCTTCCTGGATGGGAGGGATTTTGACCACATTGTAAGCCAATGCCATGTTTTTTCCAAAACAGTTGCCAATGTTGTAGATTGTGCCATCTTTCTCTATATGAGGGTGGGCTGTTACACCATTAACTGAGACGTAGTTACACAGATCTACCTGTGAATCATTTTTATAAAAAATGGAAATGCTTTTATAAATATTCTTTACAACCCAGCTACAATTGGTGATGCTATATCTTTATTTTCAAATATTTATGTATATATTTATTTTTAATATTATGCTTCTCAGTTAAGTCAATAAAACACTGTTAGATTATTTTAATTGATTAAAGACAACAAATCAGGTAACATTAACCCTGCAACTGTTAGCATCTATTCCTATGTTACCTGAAAATCAAATAAAAATATGCTTTTTGATAGTTCCTAACTTGCACATGCTGTACCTTTTTAAGAGTTTCCAGTGTGTCAGGATCCACTTTTGTTATGTAATTGGTTTCTGTGCATGCATAAAAGTCCTCACCAACAGGATAGACATTCACAAGGCAGTTATCTGTCACTTCAATGCCTTGGAAGTATGTGAAAAATCTAAGTAAAGAACAAATACAACACAAAATCATTGAGAAGTTTTGTTGCTGCAAAAACAAATGATCTTAGAAGAATAGTACATACCTGGAGAAGATGTTTTTGCAGGGATCAGGATAAGCTGCTGTGCCAAACTCAGTGATGACAACCCGTTTCTCAGTCATAGCACGTACGTAAGCATCAGTTCTTACAAACCTGGAGGGAACATATTTTAGACTATAAGCTCGCAAAATACAGGCCAAGAGAACATCAGAGATGGTTGTGATTCGATTGCGACCAAGTGTTTGTGAAATGATTCAGTTTCTTTTCTGCTGTAGGCAGATGATGCAACATTCTGATGAAACATTTATGTGGTATATCGTCCAGGAAGTCCTTTTCTTAATGAAAAACATCTCCATCCACCATACATGTAATTATACATTTTTTTTTAGCTCTAAAAAATTCCTTTAACTTATATAAAGAATACATTTTAGGACATTTCAGATTTTAATAATTCTCTTATCAGCAAACCTCGATCATTACCTTGTCTTGCTTTTGTCTAAAAATACTGTACATCAACTATTGAACTCCAAACCTAAAACAGTTCACCTTCTCTCTCTTATATATTCATGACATTAAATAAATATCTACGTGTTACCTTCGGTGGTAGGTGACATGTCCATCCTTCAGATCAAACTTATGCATTAGGGCCTGTCCATCAAACAGGTGGTAGAAAGGTTCACTGCCCACCTCAAAGAGCCCTGGGCCCAGTCGCAGCAGACTCCCCGTCAGCCAGGGAGGAATCACACCTGGGAAAGACCAAACAAAGCAAAACAGAGATGTAGCCCACTGGAGTCACATGGCTACGCTTGGACATATGTATAAACATATAAACATTGGCAGTTTGAACTGTTGTCCGTATCCAGGAGCATTTAACAAGCATGTGTTGATAGGTTAATAGGTCCTTTTCAGATCAAATTACATTCCCTTCCTGTTTATAAAGTGGAACCTAATGCCCTCTCTCTGATCAGGAGGCTCTTTAGTGTGTGAAAGCCTTTCTCTGGGCAATACCATTCCAAATTTAGTACCGTTTGTACAATTTATTGCTAGGTTTAAACACAGCGTGTAATTTATCATGGCACTAGGATCCGACACAAACCTGTGACCAGTGCTGGGATAGGCTCTGCAAGCTCCTCACACGTCTCGAAAACTTTTTTGTATCCTCCAGCTGGATGCTCGATTCTTCACCAAGACACAAAGATTTGCTTCAGATTACAATTCAACTTGCAGCAGTGTGACACAAATAAATAAATAAAAAAAACAACAAAACCCAACTGTTGGAGAAAGTATCATTTCTTATATCTTTCTTCTGTAAAAATCCTTGTTTTTGAAAGCATACCACAGTGATTTGAGTAGCAGTAGTTTTTGGAGAACTCCCGTTTGAAAGCTGTACTAAACAAGTAGTGAAAGGCTGGTTGTTTACTCACCGACTAACCATTTTGGGTCTCAGTAGAACACAGCGGGGTGAAGAAGCATACCACAAAGTGTGAGCGAGTCGTCATTTACAAGCATTTTATACGGGCTCACTTTCCCAGACAGCCCTTGGGGCTGCTCCTCCCCTGAAACAAGAGTCTCTTTGTGCCCAAAGCCTGAAGCTCTGCTCTTTTCCACTGATGCTTCCACCTCGGCCTGTCTGCCTGCCACGGCACTCTCTCAAGGAACTCCCCCCACCCCGCAGCATTTCAGTCCCAAATGAGAACCACATTTGTAAACCTGGGACAGGATTAACAACAAAGGGGGACAACAGGAAAGCCTCTTACAACAATTAGAACACTGAAGAAAACTTCTCTATGCTATGGGAGAATGAATGTAAATATTTTCAGAATACATTCACTTGTTTCTTTGAACCAGTAAACCGTGTGGATCTTTTGAACAATCTTGATCCCAAACTAACTGAATGGGCCCCATCTTAAATAGGTGGACTTAGGCCGAGAACGTGGCATCAGATTTGATAAATGATTAATTCTTTTCTGTCTCAGGCAAAAGACTGTGTCAGAGAGGCTAAAGAAACACACAATTGATCATTTTCTGATCTTTTGTGTTTTGAATGAAGTCCCCAACAGCTCTATGTCAGACTGTCTTAAATGAAAAGCAGCAAGAACAAAACAGTCAGCGACGGTCCATTCATTCCCCTCAGGAATGTTTACAATAACAAGTTACAAAAGCAAGATGAACAAGCTAGAAGACAGCAGATACAGCAAGTATTTTTTTAACCATTTATTGCATAGTAATATTCATTCCGTTTAAATACATGTCAGGATGAAACACACAAAACCCATCACACATGGTCTACTTCTGAGGATTAAATAGGTACAAATAGGTACATTTACAACATGTAGCGTAAGGGAAAGGTATAAGTAACTATCGTGCAATTTTGAGGTTTACAATTTCGAGTTAGCAGAAATTGTTTCTAAATATAAATAAAAAAAAAAACGTTACATCACACTTCTATTTAATTGGTCTAACATAAACAAGAATTAAAGCTATATCCCAAGATCATACCAGTCTACTCCTCAAATGTTCCGGTAAAATCTAAATCCCAAAGTTGAGAGATATATTATAATTTCAGCCACATAAAACACCAATCTTACAGTAAAAGATATTAGGACAAAATAGTGCAATAGTTTTCCTTCAGTCCCATTTGTCTGTCATATAGTAATGATTTTGGAATAGTTTTACCCATGCGCACTGGGCATGGAGAGAAGAGCTGCATGAGGAACAGACAGATAAAAACACAACACAGAAGGACTAAAGTTATGCCAACAGAAAGTGGTCATGAAAGACAAGAAAAGGGAAATTAGCTTTAATATTTGGTACCAAATGAAAAAGCCATGCATTATAAATGTTTCTACTGCAGCAAGCCAACGCTGTGCAAAGCTTTGGTCATATGCTGCAATAGTGGCAATAGAGGGGGAAGAGAGTTTGGAACACTGATAGGAGAGATGGCTAGAAACAGAGTGTGTGAAAGAGGGGGAGGGAAGACGAGAGGAAGGGGAGAGATACAGTGGATACTGAATTATGGTCCTGCATAAGAGACAGACAGATAAAGGGGAAAAAAATGACATTAGCTGTAAACAACTATAGCACACCGCAATATAAATAACCATTGAGAAACAACTCACAAACACATACACACAGCAAACCCATTAAAAGAACAGACTAAAAAAAAGAATTTAAAAGACATCAGTACTCAGCCATGACGCATAGTAAAAACATGTAAAGCTTAAAAACAGATGTCTCAGTCAGTTGCGGATACTAAAAGTCTTGGTCTTCTTTATGCCCAGGAGCATTGGTGGCTTGATCTTTGGTTTGTCTGCAAACAGCTGAGCTTCACTCTCCGTGGTGGGGAACCTGCGCGCATAGATGTCAGGATACTCCTTCTGAAACTGAGGAGACAGCCACATAAGAGATGCACACCAGCCGACATCCTGCTACCATTACTTGCTATCGAGCTGAACGTTTGCACCATAGCTACCAGTAATAAGCGGTGGTATATCTAGAATGTTTCTATAACACATACCAGACAAATATGATATAAACCATTACAACAAAATACATTTACAAACATAACCAACTAATTTCTGTAAAGCTCTTCAAATAAGC
>JAGFZM010001390.1:171608-194108 GCA_017657215.1 Limnothrissa miodon | reverse complement strand
TCATTCAGAGATAAATATGAAATGACCTTATGGTACAGCATCATATATTTTTTGAAATATTCAAAATACTGCCTAGATGCATTAGTTTTAGTCTTTATTAAACACAATACCTTTATGACCAACTATGACAACAAGTTTTAAATTCATGGGAAAGGAGTGAGCCAGTAGTGAAGAAAGACTATTGTAGGCTTCATAGTAGCCTAATGATAACATTGTATTTGCATTAAAGAAAAAATAAGTTTCCATGACACTTCCAGGCCTGGAAAATTACAGGTTCAATTTCTATGACTTTTTTTTATGAGTTTGTGAGTACCAGTCACTGAGGGGGAAGGTAGGTGCCGTCTCACCAGTGTGCGTGTGCCGATAGCATGGTGCAGCCGCGGCATGTCAACGTTCTGGCTCATGCGCGACACCATGCGCATGAGCAACTGCAGCTTCCGGCGGCTGGAGGGGGGGAGCAGCAGAGTGCACAGCTGCAGGGCCTCGATCGCCACACGCTCCAGCTGGGGCTGCAGCAGGGCTACACACACACACACACACACACACACACACACAGGGAGATGACTCAAACAATAACCTGTGGATTGTACATGGACAACAACCTCATATAGAAAACACACACACACACGCACACACACACAAAGCAGCAAGAATACTAACCAACTAGACAGCAAACATACTTGTTGAAGTACTGCACCAGGGAACCAACATACCTGTAGTGAAGATGTCAAACTACTGCTACATCCATTTACCCGCAATTTGGTTCAGTCAACCATTCAGTCACTCCTACCACTACATTACGATCACTAAATGACATCTGATGACGCCTAACAAAATTAAGTTCACACCAACACGCACTTCAATCAGAGGTCATTCTACTTCTACTCACCCCCCTATGTTTCGTTTCTATTTTTAAACTACTGCAGTTAGCTACATGCATGAGACTCCTACCACTACACTACTGCCACAACTGAAGCATCTGCACAGTGGAGCTGCAGGACCTCCTAAGGAGTCTTTGAGTATTATTGCCAACACCACTGGATGCTTCAAGCAGACATTCAATAAACACTGAACACCATTATGGATGATGAAGCAAATATTAAAATGTAGACAATAAATGTTAAAATGATAAAACATGGTCCATGTGAGAGATATGGATTCTCTAATTTGCCAAAGACTAGCCAAGTGGATTCTATATTTTTTTATATACAATATATTTTTTTTTTCTTGACCATTTTTCTATTAGGTATGCCAGCTGTTAATTGGGTTAACAGACACTGAGACACACTGTGTGTTAATAAAGGTTAATAAACACCATATCAGTGTGTGTGTGTGAGGGATGGTAGTCACAACTAAAGATGGTGGTGTTAAACTGGTGTTAGACATGCTCAAGCAAGCACATATGGAACACAGTGGGCACACACGCTCACACACACACACACACGCACACACACGCACCCGGCCACTGACACAGGGTCTTACTTTGGTCAGGAATCAGATGGTGTGTGTGAGCAGACACAGATGGCACAGCAGCAGTAGTGGCAGACACAGCAGGGCCAGCAGTGGTAGCAACAGTGCCAGGCCTGGACAGGTCCACTGAGCTCTGGCAGCGCCGGTTGAGGCAGCAACCGGGCCGCAGGTCCATACGAGCCTGCGCTACCCTCAGGTCCACTGTGGAGGTGAAGTCCGGCCGCATGACGATCTCCGCCACGGGCGCGTTGATGCTGAAGCAGCTGGCTGACACCTCTGGGTGCTCAGCAATGTCAATCAGGTTGCCCACGCTCCTGGGTCGGTATGGTCTTGGGCGAGGAGCCGTGCGGGTAGAGCGGTTGTCAGCGACGGAAGAGCAGCAACTATTGCTGCTGCTGCTGCTCCGGAAGCTGTATAGCTCAGAGTCAGTGTCTGTGACGGTGATAACGGGGCTAGTGTTCCTTCTGATGCTGCAGGAGAGACTGGCCATGGAGGCAGACACTTTGTGCTCAAACTTGAGGAGGTCTGGAGTATCGTAGCCTTCTGAGAGACGGGTGAACCTGCTGCTGTGTGCGGAGGATAACAGGTTCTCCTCGGACCTGAAGAGGATGCGCTGCGAGCGCCTCTGCCCTGCTGCAGCATTTGCTGCCGCCACCTCTGTGGTTGTGTCCAGTGAGAAGCTGTGTGGCCTGCGTCTTGGGGCAGTGCTGGGGAGGCCCACGGCAGCGGGACCCCTGCTGGGGAGGTCGAGGCAGCTCCCATGGAGCAGACTGCCAGCGCTGGCCCTGTAAGCTGCCCTAGCCCTCCCTGCACACCCCCCTCTCAGTGGAGCAGTCCTTGGCTCCAGCTTAGAGCTGAACACGTCCCTCATGGGAGAGTCATCTTCCTCCTCCTCCTCGTCATCCATCACAACATGGCCGCCGCCACGGGTGAGGCTGAGCAGCAGGCACTCGGTGGATTTGAAGGAATTCACACCTGCATTCAGGTGGGGCGTTTTAGGCGGTAGGGGGCAGTGCAGTGCCTCAGGGTTTTTACGCTTGCCTCTGTGTGCTTGGGGACCAGAAACGTAGCCGCACAGAACTAACACAGGTTGCATCACACACAAGGAAGAAGACACAGATAGACACACACACACACACACACACACACACACATACATACACAAACAAGCACACACACACACAGGCAGCAGGCAAAAAGAAAAGGGAGGACACATAGGGCACAACATGGATTAGCAACAGGAAAACAGGGCATACAAAACACACACACACACACACACACGTTAGCGGTACGTCAGGTTGCAGGTCAGTAGAAACAAGTTTAAGACAGAGAGTTATGTACCCACATTAAAAACAAAAGAATCTTCCTTCACATTGCAGAGAAATTTCGTCTAAACCAGCAATTTCTACCCAGAGGATTTTCAGTTACAGGACCACTTTGTTAGACAGGCACAAAATGACAAAATCACTCCTGACACATTGCAAATCGTCCTTGATAATAATGCTTAAAATAAACAGTTCCATGTTAGCACATACCCAAGACGTTGACAAACAACTCATAATACTGGAATGTGAGGAGAGGCTCTGGCAAATGGCAGAAGTAGTCAGAGACCGTTTTAAAGACATCCCTCTCAAAACCAGGGTAAGACGGCTGGCTTGAATCATACTTGGGCCCTTTTCAAAAAACACAGAGAAATCACAGATTTGGCACAAAACTGAAATCCTCTGTATGTCTCTTGCGATCAAAAGTATACTGTAGGAGGGAAGTAAGACATTTCTAGTTCAATTAATCAATAAATGAGAATTAACCAGTAAATTGGGCTAAATGACAACACTGGCTGGTTAAGGAAAATCTGAATGCAAAATACAGCAGTCAACCAGTAAATAACAGGAACACGGCCAAGCATATACTGCAGCAGATGCAGCCATATTTGCAATATCACACATCTCCTATGTTTCAAGATTACATGTATATAACAAATTCCTGTTTTTATACTCACAGTTTGCCAAACATTTCATAGCCGACAGAACCCAGTGAGGGAGGTCATCTGTCAGACAGAAAAACCGCAGGGTTAGGTACAGCAGGACACTAGAACGTATGTGAAGCATGTGAAGCATACACCCAACCTACCCGTCTTATCATCAAGAGAAACGACTCCATGCTTGTTCACGTGGCTCATGTTGTAAACAATATACTCAGAGTTAACTTGGCTTGGATCCAAGACACCTTCCAGTGAGGACAGTCCCAAAATTTTCTGTAGACTAAAGGCAAATTCAATATTTCAGCATGCAAATCAAACGTTTATGAACACACAGCACAGTAGTGTGAGGATATGCAAGTGTTTGACATACTGTGTTAAAGTTATGTTCCTCCAGACTTCATTAGTATCCTCCATAGTCACCTCTCTACGGTGAACTGTGTCTTGGGGAATGGATTCTAAAGATGGGTCTTGGCTTTCTGGATCAATATTCTCCTAAAATAAACATTTCAAGTGTGTGAATTAGACTAATGTCCTTTTGTATTCAAAGCAACGGACAAAAACATTTTTAAGGGGGTGATTTGCTTCATTGTTGCACCAAGATAAAACTCTGTGTAAATCATGTGGCAGCATCTTGCATACATACAGCCACTTACCAAAGCCTCCTTGTCAATTTTTTTGGAATGTCTGAATTTAAAGAAGCCTTCTTTTTCTTTAAACGAGCCAGACTTCTTTCTCAAAGTTGGTGGGTAATTTGGGATTGGCCTCAAAGGAGATGTTGACGGAAATCTGCAAACACAAGCATATGCAGAGCTTCTTTGATGAGAATGGCTGTTCACTCTTTAAGAAAATCCTTTAAGAAACCCCTAATTAGGGCCCAGTGTGTACTTAAGCCTAGCAACTGAGTCACCAAGTATGTGTGAATTGCATGTTGCTCGAACAAATACCTGTACAGTTGGGCATTGTCTTCAAACTCTTCAGTTCCCCATCTGGCCTTTACATCCTCAATAACGTGGTTCTTAAGAAACTTTTTCAGCAACTGAACAGTTTGTTGCCTAGTCACCTCGGGTCCAAAATTGTTATTATTTCTGAGTAGGTTGTGCAACCAGTCCACCGCTGCCGATGCTGTGAAACAGCTCCCATAGAGCCTCAAGTGCTGTCGATGCTTCCGCAGTGGCATCCCAGCACGAAAGAGTTTAGTCACTTCATTCCACTATAAAAATCGCACAGTAACACAAATTGTGTTTTGGGGTAGCAGTGTTTACTACGATTACTGGTGTCTGACGATAAGTGTGAATATCAAGAATATGCCACGTATAACGTTAACGTTAATTACTTTACACAATTTTTTACCACATTTCTTCATGATTTACGTTAAGTCTGAAACGGTTTATTCATAGTTCACAAAGCACCGTAATTAGCTATGCCACTAAATCCGTTGTAACAATTTACTTTATGTAAAATATGCATCCCTTAGCCATTATAATCAGTGGCCTATGCTAACGTGATATCTAAACTGAGCTAACTAGCTAATGTTATTGTCAAGTGTTAAAGTTCTTACCAATTTTGTGGCTCTGTATGGACCAGGTGTTATAATGTGATTATTCATATCGTTATCCATGGCGATGTGTATGGAATCCTAATTAGTTTTACTGTCCTCAGTAGTCATACTTTTATAGTCTTTCAGCACTACACTCACTAGTGCCTTTGCAGTCGCAGAATGTACTCACAACTGCCTTCAGATTACAGCGTTTAAAATTACGAGGCTGCCAGCCGAGACATATCATTGGTCGATTCTTTTGTCACGTGTCAAGGTCTGTAAACAATGAACCTAGAGGAAATAATGTATGCTGTAAAAAAAAAAAAAGGTTAAATGGCGTAAAACTATGTGTAAAATCTCGTCAAATGAGCAAACCTGCGCGTATTTGAATGACGGCAGTAACGATATTTCATTAGGATGTTTTATTGCTTAAACTAGACTTTATACGATCGGTCACTGCCACCTTGTGACCACGTTGTATGTAGCGCTTTGGGTCTGTACGCTAATTTGGCCTTGAGTACAGGCTTGGTGTAGCAGCTGAGCTCTGATACTCTTAAGCAGAATTGTTGCAGTTTATTGCAATTGTTTTAAACCACGCCAGTAAATAAATTGAAATGCTTTTCAAATAGGTGTGAAGGTCAAATGCTGGCATGAGGCACATCAAATAAACAGCCTAATGCAGTATGACATCAGTTCAGCAGCTCAATGTTTACTGTTGGCAGATTGTTGGACATGCCCGTTAGCCAGGGCACCATGCTGGTTGATTAATACCATTACTGTGGCAGATCTGATTTTAGCTAGATTTAAATCATTCAGATCCTGTTCCCAACCCTCTACCAGCAAGGGTCAAAAACATTTTGATACATTCAATATTGTTAACCAACTGTCTGGAGACAGCCGTTAAGGGATATAAAATTTATTTTAGTTCATTATTTTATTTCATAATTCAGCTGTTGTGCGACATCACACATAGATTGGAAAGATCCATCCACATGTCCAAAGAAGCATTAAGGCTTTAAGGCCAGAGTGATCGAGCTAGTCTGTAAAAGGTTGCTGCCACCTTTTGTGAATAACACATCTCAGATCTTTGACAATAGACAAATGGTAGTTTTATTATGATAATTATCCACCCCTCACCCGATGGTGGGGCACTAACTCTCGGAAAGGAACCATTAGCATATTCATACCCTTTGTTTCACATCTCACATTTCAAAGATTCAGTTAGGATGGGGGGCAGTGTACTGCTGTATGTGAGGAGAGATAGCTAGCTGGTGATGCAGTGTTGGTATTGTGTGTAAAAAGGGAGGGGGGGGGGGGGGGGGAGGGGGGGGGTGGGGGGGGGTGGTAGGGGGGGGGTGAGTGTGTATGTGGGAGGGTGTGAGCGGGCTCTATGTATGTATGGTGGTGGGCGCCGGACAGGACAAACAAGTGCTTGGGTTGTCAGGTTTTTGGATGATGATTGATAGAGTGTGTATGGAGAGATGCAAGAATGCAGGACAGCCTCTAGTCCTCTGCTAGCCTATTATTTGTAATGGATTCGTGACACGTTTTTTTTATGAGAAAAACTGTTGCATGCAGATTGTCAAAATAGAAAACACAAGGGATTCATTCAGAAGGTAGAGGGCAAATTAGATCTGGCCATAGTTCTGCTGGTCAGGGTTGTGCCAGTCAGAAAGCACACAGCTAGTTAGATTCCTTTTGCTCTTTACAGCATGTGTCCCCCAGCCTATTAGATTGATTGGCATGTATGTTTTGACTAAAAGGCATGCAGATGGTCTAAATACAAAAGCCAAGGGAATCCGTCACAGGCTGGAAGGCAGGTTACAAAGTGCTCTTTGCAAGCTGATCAGGCTGCGGCAGTCAGGAAGTAAGTAAGTTTGTTCTCTGCAGGTTGTGTCCATCACTGGAATTTTTAAGTAAAATTCTACCACTGGGCTTTGGTTTAAGTGAATTAACATCATCAGCTCCTTCAACACTTCACAGAAGTACTAACAAATTGATAACGTTTGATAATTGTTAAATCAAAATCTATAATAGGGGGTCAAACCTTTTGCTCCCATCCACCTGTCCTGTGCAATACGACCCCCCAACCCCCCGCCCCACTCCTCATGGGTCTTATGGGTCCTGTTTGAGGCTTGTGGCCATTGACCATCCCTGCAGTGGTGCAGCCAAGCGCCACCACAAAACTTCTCATCTTCCTTATCCTCTCTATATTGCTTTGTATTTACTCAATTCTCCCGTTATATGAATATTTACTCCATTCATAATTGATTTGCCTCGGGGGCACTGTGGAGTGGGTAAGACTGTTTTTATTGGTAGGCTAGCGTGTACCGTTGACTTGCGCTACTGTACACTGCCAATAGAAGGATCTCTGTTTTCTTCTGAGTCATTAATATAACGGGATACCCCCTACAACCCTCAAGATGTCCTCTAAACTTGGATGCCTTATCTGCATGTGATGACTTATTTATAGTCCTTAAATCCTTGGGAGACCTGACCAACTTACAGCTATGTTTGGGTGTACCTTGTACCTCGCACTGTTGTTACATTTCTGCTCCACCAATCATATTCATCTGAGATGAGACATTTGTCTGTGTCTGTATGTGGTCACAAGTCTGATCTACATTTTGCTGAAAATTTGATCTAGATTTGAAGGGATTTTGTCATTGTTTTTTGTCATTTTGAAAGGCATCATTCAAGGAGAAAGTGCAATGTCTGTCAGAAAATGAACTTTAAAATACACTGCCAAATGCAGCAATTATTCATTGATTACACCAGTGAAGTAGGTAGGAACAGAGTAACAAAAAGTATCAAGGGATAAATTATTGACTTACTTCACAAGTATGCCGGAATAACAAACTACATGAAAGTTGTTTGAGTTCTCTCTAGACTATTGCTGATGAAACGGGGTGTATCCAAAATCATGAGGATATCACACAAGAAATCGACTTAAAAGTGCATATCTAATGGTCGGGCCGTTCATCGAATCATCAAAAATGCATGACATAAGCTTAACCTATTGGTGTGTTGTAAGCAGCACACTGGGTCATCTTAATTAAAAATGAATTGGACAAGACAGTATTGAACAGATAGCTTCCATATAGTTTGGGTTATTCCAGTATACATAAGCAGTTAGAATTCCATAATTTATCCCCTGATACTTTTTGTTACACCATTCTTATCTACCCCTTACACAGGCCATGGGCTGTGATCTACAGAGTCACCCAGATTTCTTCTACTTTTTCCCTACTGCCGTTTAGAGAATATTTCATTTGTGCTTTTTTGCATTTTATCTGGGGTCAGAGTTGTGAGAGTTTTTTTTCTGGCAGAACTGTACTTACTCTTTATGTGGGTAAAAATCTGTTTTTAAAAAATCTATTGGCATTTCAAGATATTGGACTTGTTCAAGACTTAATAATCAGCATTTGCACAGTTTCGAATGTTGTGTAAAATGACATTCCAAACAACACTGAACCTATTAAACTACAACGTTGTTGATTCATTTTTTACATGAGAATCTTCACAATTTAGCTGTTGACAGCCAGGAGCATGGATTGCAGCTGACACAGAAAAGAATGCAGCCAGAATCCTTCATCCTCTTGATTTAGGCCCGACCAGATCACTTTTCTTGGATTTATTGCATTTTATTTGACAGATTTATGACTGTTTTCATATCAAGAGATGGCATATATAAGAATCAATTGAGGATTTGGGGCATTTCCATCAGCTTGCCATTCTCCCAATTTTAATTCCAAACAATAATGTTCAAGAGAAAAGAAATTGAGTAGTCAGGGCCACACCCTTACCTGTATATCACTGGGGGGGGGTGGGGGGGTAATCATGTGTGAATTAAGAAGCGTTGTCGCACTGTTTCATAATGTTGCTGAAAACTGCTAATCTGAGGCTTGTATGTGAGTGTGAATGTGAGAAATGCCATGCTCCTGTAGACAAAACGCTGTGTTCTTTAGCGCTGATTTCTCAGATGTGGTATCCACAAAAACAATTTCAAACTGGCCCTGAGTCAAGGATTCTGACAGCAGAGGACCAACAGCTCTTATGAGTTTTTATTTATATATATAAGACATCCGTTCCCTACTGCAATGTGTTGCTAAGCAACTGTAAAATAAAGCAAAAATCTCTGAAGTCAGATAACCTCCAACCAACAGCTCTCCAGCAAGCATGGTGCATAAATATGGGCTTTTCAATTATGAGATGCTATTGTGATAAAATACAGGGTGATGGGGTAAAAAATGCAGTGATTGTGACAGCATTTCTAAAACATTTCAGTATGCACAATAAAAGACCGTAATTGCTTTGTGGTGTACCAATGCCTTCCTCTGACTCTAAATGCTTGTTGTTGCTTTGTGTGTACCAAAATCACATAGCTGCAAAATCTAAATCTGTGATTCATTCTAAATTTCAGCCCCGTGAATTGTCTTGCTTGAAAACAAATCATTCTACAAATTATTATGTAAAGAAGATCTCACACCTAATTTGAAATGGTAAATAGTTTTGTACTATGTGATGTGGCTGGCTGATATTATTGCGCATAAACTTTGGCTAAATGATGATGGTAAAATACATCTGCTTAGCTTTCTTGTAATAACTGACAGGATAGATCTGCAGTTTTGAACAAAAACCACCGTGGAAGAAATTCACAACAACTTATTTTTCTTGCATTGAATCAATCACCTCAGTTGCTATGGAGATTTGCTGAAGTATAGGCTCAAATGTAGCTTAGGTTGCTGTATGCTGAATGGGAAATGTTTGGCTTTGTATGACCAGAGTGGGTGGCCTGCAACCCCTGTATTCAATTAGATGTACCGCTTATAGGTACATAATATGACCATCTCACATTGCTGCATGTGTCATCTTAAGAAATTGTTCATTCGTACTCTTGACCAATCTTCTTATTTTGGTCTGTTGGGATATCTTCACACCTTGTGTTTACACAAACCATTATGTTAAATAAGGATTTGAATAATAATGAAATTCTGAACATGTGTAAATGTTTATATGTTTTTGTGTATGAGTGATGACAGGTAGGTATAAATCATAGGGGCAAACATGAAAGACTTATGCAAAGGTGTGTAAAGAGGATCCTGGGCAGTGGTGTGACTTAAGAGTCACCGACGGCAGGGCTAATTGTTCCAAAATATTGCTATTTTTCTCAGACAGTAAGTGCTAGAGGTGCTAGAGCTTTGAAGTACAGTGTCTACTCCATCTCCACACCCCAGGATCAACACAGACTGTGTGTCAAAAACTCACACTGGGATACATGCCCAGTGAGCCTCTGGTTGTTTGATACTTCTCTGTCTCTGGAAAAGTCGACTGAACTTTGAGCTGAATTTCTTGCTCACCTAATAGGTGGGGCTACACCACACATGGGTGGCTGAGGGCGTGCCATATGCAGCTTCACATTTATAAGGGTGAATGCAGCATGCATTACCAGCTAGTGGCCTGGGAAAAATTGTAAAAAAAATCTGAAGCAATTCTGTAAACACCTAAATTAGCACCTGATGTGCACCTGCCAGTGCCCATATGTCAAACCACATTTACCTTGTTATTGTTGAATTTAGGTTACATTATCCAATGGACCATAGCAAAACTTCAACCACCGTCTTCCGCCTTGTTCTACAAGTAAATTTCAAGCTAGAAATGGCCGGGCTGAAAAAGGCCAATCTGAAACAAGGTGGCTCTTGACGTTGGCAGCACTAAGATACACCTCCTATATTTGCATGGTCCAACCAAACATTGTTTGGAAACGTCTCTGGTACAATCCCCTGTTGCTTCATGAATTTGTCAGGGGAGACAGGAATTATGAATATTTTCATTCTAAGCCTTTTAAATGAATCTGTAAACAACGTGCTAGCAGTGCTCCTGGGTCACTTTCAGCAGCACAAATTTGCATACGCTCTTATTGAGGCTCAGAGAACAATTTATGATGGTCAAAAAATTGTTCTATGGACGCTTTAACCACACTGTATGACCACACTGACAGATTCTGGATACAGACGGGCCATTGCATAGTCAGAGACCTGTTTATATAAAGTGACATTACATTACAGCTTCCCAGATCTCCCCTGTAAATACAAACCCTGGCATGTGTTCCTCATATCCCTGAAACGGACCCTATAGATATAATTGTAAATCATGCACCTCTGGCAATGAAAAGTAAAGTCAGAATACTGCCTTGTCTAGTTAGAGTGGCAGGTTGATGTTTATTTGAAACATGCTGTCTCTAACTTAATGCACATAATTGTGATCATCTGTCATCTATCATTTGACTTGGTCTTCAGATTCAATTCAGACTTGACTTTGGGCAGGGGTGTAACACCTGGGCCCTGTGCACATGTGGTGCCAATGTGCCAATTTTGAACCTTTTAATGATATTAATATTTAAAGGAAAATAACACTCCAGACACCTTAAAGTCCCTCCCCCCACTTTTGGCCCTGGCAGCCCCCCTTTCCCCCTCATATATGGCAGAAAGCCCACTGTTGACAAACTGCTGAATTAGGAAGAGCTTATTGCTCAGCAGCCAAAATGGAAAAAACTTATCCAAAGTTAGGCAAAGTGATAACAAATTCTGCCTGCTTGTAGGCTTCAATAAATCATGACACTGAAGATGTGCAGGTTCCTTTTTGTCTTGGCTCTAGCACTCTAAGGAGGTCAGGTTTTGGGTGAGCAATTGTGAAGTCATAGTGCCCTCAAATGAATTAGAGCAACTCCTATGATTTTAGATCTTTTAACACATACTTTTTTGGCATGGCACACAAAAAAAACTGAAACTGAAATAAATTAAATTTTATTTTAAGATCCTTTAATTTGAATTTTATTGAAATTATGCATCATGCACACACCCTAAATTCAAATCAGAATCAGAATTTTGCCCTGTCAGTTATTAATAAGAAAGGTTTATCCTACTAATTGTGAAGAATGTGCCTTAGGTAATCATCTTTGAATGCACTTAACTGTAAACAGACATGTGCAAGATTATTGTATAAAATTTGAGTGTCTCAAAAAACGTTTCTGAGGTAGGCTACAGAGTAAAATGCAAAAAGCATTGCAACTGCCCCTGGTCTCCCCAACCATTCCTTAATAAGAGAGAGGGGTAAAGGGCAATATGATAATGAAATATGATATAATGGAATGCAGTGGTTCTCACGTGTGGAAGTATAGGGACTGCCCCATATTGGAGAGTTGTTCATTTGATAGAATTCTAGTACCAATTTGTACAATGTAGCTGTGACTGACAAAGGCAAAAATAAACAAATATATAAAAAAATATAAAAATAAAAATAAATATTCTCTACATGGAATACATTTGCTTCTATGTCCATTTTCGTAGCTGAACAAGGCCTATGTTGCTGCTTTTTAAAATTGGCCAATGCTGGTACTTGGAGAGCCAAATATTTTCCGGGATGGTACCTGATGTAAAAAGTTTGAGAACCACTGAAATAGAGTATTAAAGTCAAATTTATTCACCATTATCTAATTAGCATGGTATGCTAGAGGCGTGCCTCAAAAAAGTTTGATGCGATAACTTCGGAGCCAATCCATGACGCACAGAGGCGGGATCTCTTCCTGCCAGTTAACCTGTCTGATTGACGTTGAGTTTCTGAGGAGCAGCCCAGCCGGTAAATGTAGAGGATGAAACTGCATCGAGCGGGATGAAGCAAAGGATGAAGATGCTTGACAACCGGAATTTTGTTTTTCAGTAGCCAAAGCTTGTTCGGTGCGGGTTTCTAAAATAACCGGATTGTTAGAAGGAACTCGCTTTTAGGCAACATCCACTGACCTTGTCCGGTTTAAAAATGAACCTACGCTGTGAGGTAGGTAGAACTGGTTTTCAAATACATTCGAAATGTTATGTGTTGTCCATGTGGCGCAGCATCGTTACATCATGCCAGCACTCCAGCGGCTTATTCATCTGCATTGTGCAGAGGTGAAACTACGCCTACCTTATCAGTCTGGGAATGCATCGCATTCTGCAGGTAAAGTAGGCTGTTGCCTGTCATGCATTTCGAAACTATCTACATGTGGTTGACTTTACGGAATTCTCTCCATCCGGTAAGCTATGGGTCTGTTATGAAGTATTAGCATAATAATTCAAAGAGATGTTTCTTTTCATGCTCGAAATGACCGTTTCTTTCTGCACTGCGAGATTTATTTATCTCGCAGTGCAACTTGAGCATTTCAGACTAGAACCGTATAGGCTTAGGACCATATTCAAACATAATTTACTTGGATGTGGTTGGTAGTGTATTGATTTGATTGATGTAGGGTATTTAATGAAACATACGTAATCAACTAATCAACTCCAGGTAGACATTAGTTTTTTTCTGCACAATTGCCTAGGGTTTCTCGAATACAATCTAACATTTCTCACATCATCACTGTATGTTGTTGAGGGCAGCCGCCAACCAAGTCAAAGAAAGCAATGCAGTATTGCCGTTTACATTGCATTAGATAAAAAGGGGACAGTTTCATTTTTCCTTCCCTCGTTATGAAAAATGATAAACATTTCATGTGTGAAATGAATTTACAGTCTGACTTACATTACATAGGCAGCCTTGCTATTCTGTCATTCCCTAATTTAGAGGAATTTACTTAATTCATGTAAGTGCCTGCATCTGATGCAGATCTTTTCCTTTCAAAATGTTATCTTACTGCATGGGTACTGCGTATTTTTTTAGACTGTCAATTTGGCATTTTGAACAAAATGTCAGTTAATTGTTTCCAGTTATTAGAAATAGTCTGTAGTGTGATGGGCTATGACAAGCATACATTGTTCTTCAAGCACTTAGAGAGCTTTCTATTGGTTATGTTTAAGCAGGATTCAAAGATATAGTCATTTGTTCAAGTGGTTTTGCTGTGTGGGTGGACTCACATTGATGTGGGCTCAGTTTGTTAGTTATGGGCGCCTCTGTTTATGTAGATAATTTCCATGTTAATTAGCACTTGTAGAATGGAGTGAGTCATGTGAATGACAACCATTGACGACTACTCTGCAAACTCTGAAAGTTCCTCGAAGGAGCCATTTTGATTCTCATGTCTTTCACTCAGAATGACATCTCATTGTTGCAATATGGAGATTATTTGAAGTCAGATGAACCATATTAGTGAAGTGTTCCTTATGCCTTATGCAATATGCAAATTAAGAATTCATTCTTGATAAACTCACTCATGGCTAACTACCATTTGGTCAGACTGGGTCATGCCATGTGTTTAGTGTGTGTCTTTGGTGTGTGTGTGTGTGTGGAAGTACAGTATAGGCTATCTGTTATGCAGAATAGAATGTTTCAATTGGAAAGATAGTGTGCTTAATAGAGCTTGAGGGCTTTCACACAACTTACTTGCTCAGTCACATCATTCATAAATGCATATTATGGTCTGCTCAGAAGCAATGAAAGTATTCTGATCCATCAGACTTTCTTTTCACTGACAAAAAGGTTTAGACTCCACCCTTTCTATCAGTTTTCTTTTTCTTTTTTTTTGATGGTATTGAACCCACTCCCCCTCCATCTGTCTACAGTAAACTCCTAGGTCAAACAGGGAAGAGACTGCACTGGCAGTCTTCCTAGCAAGGTATGCTAGAATACCATGTGTCTTCCAGCTAGAATGATTACAAAGTAGTAACACAACAAAAGATCAGTACTACATTTAATGGTCTTCCTCCTTGTAGCAGCAGAGAAGCCTCTAATTTCTTTCCAGTGTGCTTTCTGTAGCCAGTAGCCTGAGGTGGTGGCAGAAGGAGAACAGTGTAGTGTAGCAGGCGGTAGCTTGGGGGGATTTGGTTTGTGGTTCATTTGCTTGGATTTGTTTGAGGTTTGTTTATGGTGGGCGGTGTATAAATCTGTGAACCTGTTTTTCAGTTCTGTAAGTTACACACTCCAAGTTTACGTATATGACAACAAATTATTTCATTCTATTTAATTGTTCATGCCCATGAAAACCATAACAGATGTCAAAAATGAAGGTGGAAAGTCTTCTACAATATTCACTCGTGATAACTGAAGTGAATGTTGAGATGTTTTATATTTATGCCCACAAGCCTTGAAGCCTCTCACTCAAAAGAAGGTTGCAGGCTTCAAGGAGTGATTTTGTGATCACTGGGGAATATCTCTACTGGGCACTTGGCCAAGAAGCAACAGCTACATGTTATCCTATAAGATAAGAAGTCTTCTTACATTGAACATGTCAAATCTTCGAAAAATAACAACCAACTTTGTGACTAGAAAGTGTTTAGGGATGGGGGCTGTTTGCCAAGTCGGTGTTCTGGTAATGGCCATTCTAAAAGGTAATGTATGACTGCTGCACCATTTCAATTTAAGAGAGTGATTACTGATCTGTGTTGTAATGTAGATGTGGAAAAATGAAGCTCTTGACAAAGAGGATGCTGATGGATAGGAATCAGGGCAAGTGATGGGATGTTCTTCCACTGTGGAGTAACAACTTAGAGCACATTAATCCACTTAAAGCAGTCCACTCGAATTGGGTGTACACCACTGTGATGGTGTTTGCATGGTAATGAGGTAGGCTATTTCTCAACACTAAAATCAGAAAGCATGGGGATGGATATATAAAACGAGCAAAGTAACTAAACTAAACTGAGAGCGTATGCAGTTTCAGGAAACACATTTATTTGAATTTTAATTATCAACAAAACTAGTGGTGATCACTAAATGATTTTCTATGCCACCCTCCACAAAATAGGCTATAGAGCAGGCTGAATGTAAATGCCATATAAAATAGTCATGAAATAGTCATATAGCATACAGTAAGTGTGACTTTTGAAAGAACAGTGGCACAGCTATTTGACTGGCGCTGGTGGTAGGCAGTGAAGTGGGCACCAGACATATCTGGTTGGAAGCGAGACTGGGCAGGCTCAGTGGATAGCTCTGATCAAGCCAATCAGATGAAAGTGGGTCCTCTGTCAACTAGGTCACGCTGGCCTACATTCGCCAGTCCCATGAAAAATCTTCATGATTTTTTTCTCTTGTCTTTATCTGCTTATTCTTCTCATCATCATCGTCATCACATCAACGTAACAATTAGAAGCATGAGAGAAAGGGATGAAAGTTTATGATCGAAGTAGGGAGAATGAGAACATTAGTCATAAAGCTGAATATAAAAAATTTAAATCGCCACTGAAAGAGCATAAAGCATACCCATAGTGTGGCTAGCTGTGCTGAAATGACTTAGGGAGGCTGATCAAAGGTCTTTTAGAGCTCACTTTGGTCTGACATCTATTAATGTGAGCCATTACATAAGCTGGCCATTGATACCATCTTAAGCGTCTTCACAGCTCAGTCGCGGGTGCTCAGTGACACCATAGGCTGTAAGTCACACATTATAGCATTGCATGTTTCTGTAATCTGGTGCATGAGAAAGAAAGAGTGAGGCAATCGCATTGTCAGATGGGAGACATAATAGAAAGCTTGTTTTCTCTAGCAATTTCAACTTTATGTTAAGGGTTTTGTTAGTGTGAATGTGTACTGTATGTGTCTCAGTATTTTTTGTGTATTTGAGTGTTTGTGTGTGAGATGTGTCAGTGAGTGTGTTTTTTGTGTGTTTGTGTGTGTGGTGTGTGCTTGAGCAGGTCTGAGGAGCTATATGACTTGGTGTTGTTGTCTAACAGTGCTTTTCATACTTGATGATTGCATTGATGGATCTGGTCATAACCTTGGCAAGCCTGTCCTCAATCAGTCCTTGTCTGCTTCTCAGCGTTCTGAGGTACCCCCTCCCTTGGTGATGTGATGTGACACAGAGGGCAGGCCTAGTGCTCCTTTATGAGTCTAAAATTAAGCCAAAGAATCTCAAGCAGTGTCATTAAATTCTATTCAAATGTTAATGATACAGTATCCTATTACAACATGGAATACAGTAAACTATATTATAGTTTTTTCTAAAATCCATTCTCTGAACCAAACTGAATCAGTCACCAAACACTCAGTGGCTTTATCATATTTACATATTGCATATACATATGTACATATTACATATCACCTTAAACCATTTCTACTGTCTTGCAAAACTCCACCATTTTTCAACTACAACACATTTATCATGGTTCTGCAATTTGATGCATAATGGTAATCATAGACAGTTCAGTTGAACTCAATTATAGCACTGTTTGAATGATTCATCATGACTTGAACCCTATGTCAAAATTCTTCACACACACATGTTGCAAATAATGAGAGCTATGTTATATAAACATGATTAGGATGCATATAGACAGGAGAGAGGTAGAAGTATGTGTATAAGGTGAATATGTATCCTGAGTGCTGTATTATTCATTTTTGATGTAATGTCTAATGACAGCTATGTTATAGTTTTCAGTGGCCTGTTTTTTTTTTTTTTTTTTACATTTGAGCACATTTTTACTGTAACTGTTCCAAGGTTTTGTAAATCTAGTTTGAAAATGAGGATGTCTGTTTACTCAGGAGTTCCCATGATGCTTTTGATAGGCAAACACGGGTTGGTAGGTTTTTCTCCTTTTATATCACCGTCTGTCAGCAAGTCGAGTAATTAGCAGCACATATCTCTCTGGGTTTCCATGGTGCATGGGCTTCTCAGCGCTCGCTGCAGCCGGCCCACACACACAACCTGGCGCCAGCTTTATCGCCTCCTTATCATTAGCATATTATTCAACTGGGGAAGAGCGTCTCCATGTCCTCGTCCTGAACAAATTCTGGATGGAGGGACGTGCCACCATCACTACCACCGCCACCACCACCGCAGAAGCATGACTCAGTCAGGCTCTGAATTTATCACCCATTCAGACTGGCTAACAACACAGGTAGGGCAAATCAGGTAGGGCTGGGTTGGGTTTGCATTGCGTTGTTTTGTGTAGCGCTCCAGGATGTTAGCATTGCGGAAAAGCCACAAAGCGCTGCAACCGCCCAAACGGATGAACCAGGCAGTGTAGCCTAGCTCTTGCAGGATGGAAAGACACACTTTGCAATTGCTAGTTTAGCTGCAACGGGTTGACTATCATCTTTAGGCAAGGTGGGTATAGAGATGGATCACCATCACCTGGCACATGCATATGAGAAGATGACCACATTGCACATATGGCCCAGCTAAGGGCATGGTCCAACACAATGCTAGTCACAGAAGATGAGAGAAATTAAAGTAGCAGGAAGGGTGAAAAAATAAAGGTGGCAGCACTTTGACTCATCCTCACTCTGCATGCGCTGGGTTGAGTTGAGTTGGGTTGCACATGGGTCATTAATATGGATAGGCCGTCCCCTGGTCATTACTGCTACTGCAGATACGTCTGCAGCTGATGCTGCTACTGGTAACAGTAATGCTCTTCCTCTCATCCTCTCTCTACTTCACCATTTTCTCCCTCTCTGCCCTTTCTCCTCTCCCATTATATTTTATTCTATTCTCTTCTCTCCTCCTCTTCCCTTCTTCAGTTCTCTCCTTTCTCTCCTATTTCCCCCCTCTCAAATTTTCTCCTCTCTTCTCTCATCCTCTTCACTTCTCTCTTCTTTTGTCCTCTATCTTATCCTCCTGTTCTCTCATCCCTCTCTCTCTCCTCTCTCCTCAACGGTTCAGCTCTGGCTTGTCCGCCCACAGTCAAGCTTTCATTTTAAACAGCGTGTGGGAGTGTGCACTTTGCACTGTTATTCTGTTTGGGGACGGGTAGATGCGGGGGGTGGGTGGGTGGGGGGGTTATGAGATGAGGAGGAGCAGCAGCAGTGATGTCCCAGTTGTGTGGCTGACAGCGAGCGGCCCCTGCTGAGAGCCATGCCAGGCCCTGGGCCCCTGCATTGTTGTTGGCTGCCTTTTTAGTTCCGGGGGCCAAGCGGATGTGTAATAAATGGAGTGTTTGAGTTTGAGAGAGAGTGTATGTGTGAAAGATTTAGAGTGAAATTAGAGAGTGAGAGTGACATTAGAAAGAGTGATCTGACAACACTCTGGACGTAAGTCCTGTCTCACTCTGATGTCATGTTTACTAATGAGTGTTTCACCCTGAAAAGGGCATCTCTTTAGGAGTGACTTGCTGTGGGAGCAAAAGGGCCAAGAATAGAAAAGCCTCTTGTAGAGCCAGAGACCACCTGACCAATGACCATACTAAAGTCCTGTGGGCACCTCAGCTCCAGCCTTCATCTGTCTGCATTAGACCATGTGTGAAGCCCTGGATCTAAAGTACCTCCAGCCATAGCCCTGTTATTCACGTGTTGTTGCTATGAAGGAGACCAAGAGCAAATAACTAGCACTAATTGAATAGAGCTATAGGCTTACTTTCAGTTCAATTTCCCATAGCTCCATTAATTTAGAGCAGTGGTCTCCAACCTTTTTGCCAAAAGACCACCTTGCTCCCACTTAGGCAACTACAAGATCTACAAACAGTATTGTAAATATCTATACATAGTAGTGTAAGTATTATTGTATTTTCAACAGACAACCACTTTATTTTAGTGTGTCAAATCAAACATTCAATGCTCTGATGACAACTGATGTAATTAACTGCTCAACAAGCAATTTAACAAGCAATGTAAACACATGTATGTATTAGCCATCATTTTATGTGTGTATTTTTAGAGTTTTTTTTAGGGGGTCTTCTTTCTCTTTTGGAGTACATACACACAGCGCCATTCGGACATTGAAACCCATGCAGTGGTTGTTCTTGGTACTACAGTTTTACAGCATTCCCATAAAATTAATGAAATCTAATTTCATAGGCCTATATTTGCAGTGATTTTGCCAGAGCACAAGAGAATTACTAGGTTGGCAACCACTGATTTAGAGTAATCTGCCAACTGCCTTGCACAATTGCTTTGTTCCACTTTCTACCGACAGCAATGGTGAACTTACCAGAGCTATGGTTGTAAGTTGTAAGTCTGCACCAAACACTGATTAAAAGATCTTCCTTTCCTGTAGTGTCATGCTGCAGTATTTTAGTAGACCGGCAGCTTTGGTGGATTCCAGGAGAGATACAGACTTCCACACTGGGCCCTCTGTGGACCAAAGCCAGAGAGGCAGCATGGCAGTGGGGAAAGATGAGAGGAAAAGGGTGTGTGTATGTGTGTGTGTGTGTGGGGGGGGGGGGGGGGGGGGTGTAGGTTGCTGGCAGCTCTATCAAATTCATATTTGCATTCAGATCGAATCCCTCCCTCTCTTCATAACTCCTAGTATTGCTGTAACAGACAGTTTTGCACATTTTCTCATGGTGGCTGGACATTTTTAAAGACAGCTCGAAACCCCTTAAATTCACATACCAGTGGAACTAGAGGCCAGTCTAGTTTAGTGTTTGCTTCTTTTAATTGACTGCAAAACTTACTCTTACTTAGAGTAAGAGTAGCATACAGTGTGTACATTAAGATTAAGACATTAAGACATAGTATGACAACCATCAATATACCAGTAATGCATAGACCAATTTGTTGCTGAAGTTGATTCATTTTGAAGCCTGTTGCTGTGGGAAGCAATGGATGAGTGAAAAGCATTGAGTAGGCAGATGTGTACTGGCCATCTGCTGGTCCAAGCCAATATCGACTGATTGTGCACTTAGCCGTGTCCTCTACAATTACGGCTACAAATGTTCATTTGACTTTTCCCTTTGTTTCCTCAACATGTATTAGCCTACTCTGTGGCTCTGGGAGTGTTTTGGCATTCTCACAGTAACTAACACTGAGGCTCATTCACCAACCATTCTTAATTTATGACTCATGAATTTTGTCCAGAAACCCCACTCACAAGAATATTTGTATTTATCTGTTTCCTTATCTGGTATTCATAGGCAAAAACAAAATGTACATTTTTATTTTCCACCATCTCTGATGTAGTAATATTACAGGGCCTAATACGTTTTAATGGGACCTTAAAACATGAAGTTTTAAAGTGGACATATTTTACCTCTTTTTAAACAATTTAGAATGGGTCTATGGGCTATACAAATCATGTTCATGAAGTTTTTTGCACAAAATCACTCTCACATAAATAGATTTCACCAGCTCTATTCTTGCCAGTTTCAGTCTCTCTCAATTTGAGCCGTTTAAGGGCTCTGTCACTTTTATGCAAATGCCCACGAGAAGCCTCCGGCTGCGTGAACCATATTATTATATACAGTCTATGGCGTGAACTGTTTACGCTGCTCGAAAATGACTGCAAATAGAACCGGTATCGGACCCCGATGATGTACCTTGACCGTCTCCTGTTACTGCTGGTTGCCACGGAACGCCAGTTTTGATTCCTGGCAATGATTGGTCAGCTGTCCCGAAAAGCACCCAACCCAACGTAGGGTGCTTTTTCTTGGAGAGTAGATTTTTCCCTCAACTTGAAAAACTGGCGGCAGCGTTTAAAAAAGCGCCCAGGTAGTACGGAGAGAAACATCTCTCAAACTAAGCAGATACAGGGCTTACAGGAAGCGACATTAGCTTTGGCTAAATGGGTGGGGATTCGACAGGTGCTGGGGTTGGTCTATGCAAATTCCCTTAGTGTGACGTGAGAATAAGGGAGCCATCCAAATGGCTCACAGCCAAATAATATTCTTGACACCAAAGTCTTTCTGGACGTTTTTTTTTTCGCGCTTGGAGAGTTTATAAGAACAGTAGAGGCCCAAATATGAACTCAAAAGCCCGTAAAAAGTGAGTTTTGCATAATATGTCCCCTTTAATCTTTAAAAAATTTGAGAACTTGTCATTTGATCTTATTCGTAAATGCTTTTTTGAAGTTTCATTACATGTTCATGATACATATCATGTGCCTTTTATGTCAAAAAAAGTTTTCCTGAAAATACTTATGTATGGTGGATGATGCCTGATGTGTGAAGCCGTAAGATGTCCATAAATAGGACTTTATGAACTATTTAGTCTTTTTTGGAAAACTAGGCTTCATTTCAGCTTTTGTGTGTTTGTGGTCTGCTCATTTTTATAACATACAAACATCCTGCACCCCTCGTTTCATGCAGTTTGGTGCTATTGTGTTATTCTGTTCTATTTCATGGTGTTTTCTGTTCCATCCCCTCCTAATCCATATTATTCTGTGCTCTAGTCCACTTCATTGTCATCTTTTCTTTTCCTCTGTGTTCTATTTCACTCGGCGCTTAGTCATAGTCCTTTGTTATATTTTTTGAAAGTGTTGTTGTATGTGTATGTGTCAGCTCTGTTGTGTGTGTGTGTGTGTGTGTGTCAGTACATGTGGTGAATGTCCTTGATGTGTGCTGTGTGTTATATTCTTTGAGTCAGCAGCGGCCCATGCTTGTCGGTGTTCAGAGTTCCTTTTCCCAGCAGGATAGAGCAACATGATGTCAGTCAATCTCATGACCCGTTGAAATGAAGTGCACCCCCCCTGCTCTGCCGCTTCGCATCACTGGCACATCAAACCTCCACTGCACCCCAAGCCCATCCAGCGTGCCGCACAGATATACCATTATCCCCTGGGGAGCCGCCAGAGCTGGCCGTCGGGAGCACACAAGCCATTCACCTCGTCTCTGCCTCACCGCCACTTATGTCAGAGCTATTTCTCTCTCTCTCTCTCTCTCTCTCTCTCTCT
>JAGFZM010001390.1:103247-125141 GCA_017657215.1 Limnothrissa miodon | reverse complement strand
CCCCCCCCCCCTCTCTCTCTCTCTGTCTTTCTCTCATTTTCTCTCCATGGAGTTGTATTGGCTGGAATAGGCCATGATAATGCTGGGTTAGATTACCGTTTTGGTAAACAGATTTACAGGCACGGGTTGATGACTTGGTCGTAAGCCACACACACTGACGGCTGCTTATCAGGCCTGGATGCCTGGCACAGACTCGCTGTCTTGTGTCGAGCCCATTGTTGCCCAACATGGGCCTAGTGGCTTCTGCATGAAGAAGATTATATGCTTATTTCCATCTGCTAATGGATGAAAATAAACAGTCCTTGATTCTCTTCACACAATAGGAGCAGAGATTGTGGAAAGTTGTCTCAGCATTATAAAGATGATTGGATGCTTGCTCTGGGCCATTTTATTCCTAATGTGACAGAGAAAAAAAATGGTAGATTGCTCCTAGATTGTGGTGAAATAGGCCAGTCTTTGTAGAGAGGGGAAATATTGTGATAGAGAGATTCATCGGGCGGTTGATCCTCTGGGACACCATGCAAGATTTGATGCCAGCGAGCAAGCCTGGCACAGTGCAGTTAAAAGCTTTGTGGTCAGACTCTTTTTAGAATACGCCAGCATCATTAATTCATAACTTCCTACATTTCAGTTGTGCTTAACACAGTTGAGTACAACAGTAAATTGTTTGCCACCCTTTTATATTTATAACAACGTAGGTATAAGTTATAAATGAAATACAGTCCGAATATATATATATATTTTTTTACATTTTATTCATTTTTATATACACATACTGTACACATAAATGCTTCTGTCACCTGGCATTCATAAGATAAACAAAAAAAAACAAAAAACAATGTCATGCGACAGTACATTGAAAGAGAACAAACAGCATACATGCGGCAGGACATTAAAAGACTACAAACAACATACATAAGACAAAACATTAAAGAAAATTGTACAGCATACATGAGACAAAATATAAAACGAAAAGAAACACTAAATCCAGACAGTGGTTGTTTAAGTACATGACTAAAAATAGGGACATTAATAAAGGAACCCCATCCTAGCAGCCATTCATCTTACAGTGTAATATGCCTCTTTTAGTTTTTTATGTATTCCAGTATTGGACGCCATATAGCTTGGAAATTTTGCCGTCTTAAGAGTTGTTTACTTGTGACTTCTTCCAGAGGCAGAAATTCAATTATAAACTCTAGCCACTGACCTATAATGGGTCCTGACTGACATATCCATGTCTTAAGGATACATTTTTTTGCAAAATAAGTGAGCATAATAAATACATTCAGTCTTACAGAAGGAAGTCTGGTGTCAACATCTTTGCCAAACAGATATAACATTGGACATAACTCAAAACTCAATTAAAACATTTCTTTAATTGCGTCATGAACTTCCTTTCAAAAAGAAAAAAACACTTTACAATTCCAAAAAAAGTGCAAAAATGTTCCTTGTTCATTATTGCATTTTCTGCAGATAGGTGATTTTGTATGATCGAATTTGTTGAGCTTCACAGGAGTTATGTATATTTTATGTAAGAATTTATAGTTTGTTTATTTAGCTTTAATATTTATGACTGATGAAATTAGTTGAATACACAGAGTTGTCCATTCTTCGTCTTTGAATTTGTACCCCAGATCTTGTTCCCAATTTCTCTTTAAAGGTGTCATGGAGAAGAAGCTTTTCCAATTCAGTTTGATATAGACGAAATTGCCCTTTCTTAATCAAAGCTCCAATAATATGACAAACCTGCAAATACTTAAAGAAGTGCGATCTAGGGATTTTATACTCTGCACAAATGTCATTGAAAGCTGACAAGAGTCTTGGGAAAATAAAGTAGAAAAAGTTAATAATCCATGAGATGTCCAGCTGCGAAAGTCTGTTTGAGATAAAGCAGGAACATCAGGGTTAAAGGCAATAGGTGAGTTTTTAGTTGTATGCCCAACCCCAAAATACTTACTGTATTGCAGTCTCGCCAGGCCTTCAGTGATGATTCATTTTGAGTTGTAACAAATAACAATTTATTAACAAAGGGTGTGGCTGTAATCTCTAATGATTGGCATGTTATAGATTCCATTGTCACCCAAAGCTTGTTGGTATTTTCCAACTTATCATTGGAGTCATAGGAGTCCAAGTCCCCCTTTTGTATAAGAGTTCATTAAGGTAGTGAGTTTAATCCTGGGTGTTTTATTATTCCATATACATTTTCCGAAGAGCTTATTGATTGAATTAAAGAATAATTTAGAGAGATAGCAAGGTAACATAATAAAAGCATAAATGAAAGTTGGTAGTATACTCATTTTTACAACATTGTTTTTCTAGGAGGGACAGTGGGAGAGAACACCAAGTCTGGAGTTTCTTTTTACATTCTTCAAGTAGTACTAAATAGTTTTCTTTATATAGTTTATCTAAAGTAGGAGTCACTTGTACTCCTAAGTATTTGAACCCATGTGTTGTCCAAGAGAATTGACATTCTTTCTTGATTTCTTCTTCCTGAGATATATTAAGAGGACAAGCCATTGATTTCTGAACATTAATTTTATAACCTGAAAGATTGTCAAATCTCTGGATATCCTTCATTATGTAACAGAGAAATGAGGTAGGTGAAATTACAAATAATAAGGTATCATCTGCATATAATGAGATTTTATGATGTTGTGTGCTGACTATGACTCCTTTTATCAGGGGGTTAACCCTTATCATCTCGGCGAGAGGTTCTAGTGCAAGGACAAATAGAAGACAGAGGACAACCCTGTCTAGTGCCTATTTCCAACTGAAACTTTAAAGACTCAACATTATTAGTACAAACTGTAGCATTTGGACATGTACAATGTTCTATTTCATGAGACAAAATTATGTCCCAGATGAAATGTATCTAAAATTTAAAAAAGAAAGTTCCATTCTTCTCAGCATCTAAAGAGATAAGAAGGGAAGGTATTTTTTTTTTATTCAAATGATGTATAATATTAAATAACCGTCCCGTGCTGTCCGAGGAATGACGACCCTTAAAGCCACTATGTGTAGGATTTGTCTTCTATTTATCTTCGTCTTTTATTAAAAATACATTTTTATTCTAAAAATATAATGTAAAACTATGGTAATTACCTCCATGAATAAATTGTAGTGTTCCCGTAAACTCGGTAATTTCCATTTATATATTGATGTGGCTGGGTACCAAATGAGAATATCCATTTTGCCATTTTCAAAATAAGGACCATTGGAAATGAGGACCGTGGGAAGGGAAGGGCTAATACATTTTATTCAAACGTGTGCAGTATACCACTTCGCCGATAGATGGGAGAAATTCTCATACGCAAAAAATAAAACTTACACATAGTGGGTTTAACAAATCCTGTTTGATCTAATTTTATTAACTTAGGGAGTACCAACTCCAATCTCCTGGATAGCAATTTAGTAATAATTTTATAATCATAATTGAGCAAACTAATGGGCCTATATGAGGCACTTCTTTTAGTATAACTGAAATTTGTGCTGTGTTCATACTAACAGGCAAAATATAGTAACAATCCTTTAACATTAAGATAAAAGTATTTTTTAATTGTGGCCAAAATCTTTGATAAAATTCTCCAGAATACCCATCTGGGCCTGGTGATTTGTTAGTAGGTAGACAACTTATTGTGGCCAGAATCTCCTCTTCAGAAAACATCTGGTTAAGAGTTAATTGTTCCATGGTTGAGACATGGTAGATTTAAATCTTCCAAGAGTTCATCTGTCTCAAGTAGGAAATTATTCTCTGATTTATATAGATTAATGTAAAAATCATAAAAATTATTATTGATTCCTACAGAATAGTTCATCTTCCAAAAGCATATTATTGAATCTCCATAGTTTAGATTTTGGCACTTTATTTAAAATGAATTCGGGAGAGACCATTGCATGATCAGATATTGATATTCCATGGACCTCACAAGATAGCACCTGACATATACATTTCTTTGGAAGATAAAAGTAATCAAGCCGAGAGTAACTGTTATGTCTATTAGAGTAAAAAATATAGTCTCTCTTTGTAGAATGTCTTTCTCTCCAAACGTCTACCAATCCCAATTCCTGTCCTAAGGTACTTAACATTTTTGCTGATTTCAGATTAGATCTTTTAGAGTGTGATGTCTTATCCACAGCCAAAGAGAAGGTATCTTTTGTTGCCAAATAGACATAAGGAATCGTTATGTTAAACATATTCCCTCAGCTGAGATCTCACTCCCCTCCCACCTCTCAGTTCCTACCCTATATAAATTCCTCCACTTAATTATTGCTTTGACCCATATCATGTTTAACTTAGATCCACCATAAAGAGTCAAACATAAACAAGACCCTATACATTATAAACATATGTCAAAAAAGAAAGAGAAAGAAAAAGAAAAAGCAAATAATAAAAATTTCATGATCTTAGGGTAAAGTCAGATGAACTGAAATAATGACATCTTCCCTTATAATAATTAGTACATGAAAGCACTCCAAATAAGTTTTATGATGTCAGAGTATTATATAACTATAAATTCTCAGATTCGCTAACATAGTGGCCAAACGGGACTAGTCCACATTTAACCCAGTCTCATTCATAACGTAGGTCTACCTCGAGCACACGTGCTCATGATCAAGCTGACCCCTCGTTGTCTGCTTGAGGCCTATATACTGTAGTCCTTTTTTCTCCAAATTTCTTACTGCTGCCGCTGGGTTCGGAAATACAATTGATGACCCATCTTCATTAAACACTTTATGTTTCGCTGGCGCCAGGATGTGCTTTTTGATATTTTTGGCCTTCAACTGTCCTTTGATAGATTGCCTCACTTTAAACGTAAAGTCATGGTCGAGATAAATCCTTGCATCCTTAAACATGACTTCTTTCTTCCCCCATGCTGCTTGTAAAACTCATCTTTTCGTAGCATTGTAGAGAAAAGTGACAATGACCGCAGATCTTGACGCTCATTATAAGTACGGTGTGCTTGGATAATCTCCTGGCACTCCAAGAACCTCTTTGATCAGATGATTGAGGAATGTTGTTACATCATTACCCTCGCTTTTTTCCGCAACATTGTATATGCACACATTATTCTGTCTACATTTGCTTTCCATATATTCCGTCTGATCCGTTAGTTCCTCAATTCTGTTTTTCAGCTATTCCGTTGTAGTTAGGGTCTCTTTCTCCGCATCATCCAAGTAACTCACCTGGGCCTCCAGCTGATCCACTCGGGTAAAAGTCACTTCCAACTTTTGATTTAAATCCACTGTTTGCTGCATGATTGTTCTAATGTCTCTTTCAGCTTCTTGACGAAAATCCTTCAGTTCATATTTAAGTTCTTTAAATTCTTTCGTTTCGTTTTTTTCCCTATTTTCTTTGGTTGGTAGTTAAATTCCATAAGAGTGCCGATCGTAGATTCATTAGGCCTTATGCTTCTAATAAGTAATGGGCATTTTCCCCTTGGGTAGGATAAACAAAATACAATAGCTAAATCTGTGAGGGTTGTTGAGCAGATTCAATCAAGCTGCCGCCATGACACCGGAACCCGAGTCAACACCGGAACCCGAGTCAACAGTCCGAAAATTTAAATGTAGGCTACCATTGTGGTAGCATATAGTTTTGCTTTGCAGGTATGTCTCTCCATGTGATATAGGTTCTCAGTATGTCTTTAACCAAGACTTGGTAGGACCAATCACAATGCTCTGTCTAGGTAGAGAGCAGTTGAGTGAGCTTGTGGCCAGACTATATATTTTAATGTTGTTGTTTGACTTGGTTGCAACCAAGAGAGATACAGTCTAACCTCATAATTACATTATGATGAAGGACGGTGTTGGCAAAGTTGCCACTTGAGCTGTTATTTTTGCCCTCCTTTTGTTATGAATAGTTGTCATATTTGAACCTATAGTCCTGTTGTTCCAGGTCAACTAGAGATAGAGCACGCCAAAATGGTGCATCATAGACCGAATATTGAACAAACAGCTGAAACCACGTGAACAGTGTGTACTTGATGACCTCAAAGGACAGACCTGTAGGGCTGAAATGTGCTGGAATATCATTACCTACATGTTCTAGTATGCTAACACTGCAGCCACAAGCATGTAGAAAGGGCAAGATGGACAAGCATGGTATCATGTAACAGCATGTGGGCCTTTTAAAATTCAGATCATCTGGAGACAATAATTAGTCTGTCCTCTGAGTTCTTAAACATATGTTACCAGAGGAATAACCTGCAGGAGGTGGACAGCTAATGTGACCTGTAGTCTACACCATGTGTGCAGATGAACATTCCATGCGTTGCATACATAATCATGAAAATAAGACTTTATAGACCACATGGAAACACATATTTTTACCAGCACATGATGTCTCTGAGTGCATTTGAGCCCACAAGTCAACGCAAGCTCTTTAGTCTCCAGAGACGTGAGGACAAAAACAACCTTGACAGTCGAACATCCACTAAACCGATCGAAATTTGTCAGTGCAATACACCATTATTTTCCTGTGATAGGTGTAAGAGTGAGAGAATCAATGTTATTTTTCAAAGCTCTGTTTTGTTGCCTGTGTGGCCATTGGGGACAGAGTGATGCAGTGCAAGAGACTCATGCTAGGCCCTATTTCATACTGTATGTAAACCAGTACTGTTGCTTGAGCTCAGTGAGTGCTGCATGTTTGTAAAGGCAGGTTACAAACAGGGTTTGTCCAGGGTTGTCCAGGGTTGGGAATTCAAGTGTGCTGTGGTCCCATGCTTGTTCTTGAAATCTGAGTGCATTCACACATGTCTTAGCCAGTCTGATTCCTACATGTGGTTGCATGTACTGTAAGGAAGGACTTTGAGAGCTCTGTGGAGTGAGTCTGTCCTGGGTCTGGGTCGAGCTTTAGCAGGCTGGTCGGTGCACTTAGCCAGGAGCCAGAGAGTTGCAGGGTTGTGTCCATGGGCTGGGCTGCCTACCTGTTCTATTTCCTGTGCGTCTGGGCTAAAAAAAGGCCTCTCTCCTCACTTAGTGTCCTGGTTCTGTCTCCATTAGTGCACATGTCCCCGGGCCCTAAGCTGAGCTCCACATAGCCAGCTAGGGCTCCCTTTCCTCAAGGTGACCTAAAATACCAATCACCATGCTGTGCCTCACCCCCTCCCTGCAGCCTCAAAAGCTGTCTACCACAACAGGCTACGCTGCAAAAGTGCATTTGACTCATTTTTCCACTCCAAATCATTCATTCTGTTGTTTTTTTATTTGGAAATAAGATTCTGTGGTCGGGTTGGCTGTTTAATTTGGCTTTTGTTATTAAAAGAGCAGAAAGGCAGGACCGTAGGAGGAAAAGGATGAGCACTATAAAAAGCTTCTGCAGATAAAGTACTCTGCAGTCACACAAATTAGAGAGATAGTGAAATAATGACATGTAAATGTGAATTTGCATTCAGTTTCTCGAAGCCTACCTCATTTGTATTCCTTGCTTATTAATGCTTTGGGTTACGATTGCATTTGTGTGCACTGTGAGATGTGCCTCTGGAGTCTCAGGGCTGCTGTAATTCAATCAAACACATCCTGTTGTCACTGAGTCAGTTGAATCTCGGTGTGGTGGGGTGTAAGATGACCAAAAAAGACGAGAAAAAAAGCATTTCCCAGGGGATGTTTCCCTGATTTCATTCTTGGGATAAAAAGTCACTAACTGAGCACCTAAGCACCCAAGTTAGCAACTTTGTTGGTTGCAGTGTAAATGCTACAGTACAGTAAGTCTTCTCTGTCTTCCGCGTCATCTTCCGCCTGTCTCCTTGCTCTCTTGTTCTCTTGGATTGCCTTGAACTTGGGGATTGGGCCATGGATCAAAAGCCTTTTTAATAACACTAAAAAACAGCACCGGTGGAAGGATTGTCCAGAAAGGAAGCAATCTGGGATAAATCCCTCTGAGGAGTGCATTACATTGGGGGGCGTTTGGTGGTAATGCTTTAATATCTGTGACAGCTTTTTGCCAGTCTCCTGAAGCTAAAAATGTCCCCGCAGTTTACAGTAAGAATCCATGTCGGTTCTTGTACCACAGATGGTGCATCTGTTCGAAGCCACACAACCTGTTCTCACTGCAAAACAGGAAATTCAAAAAGGTAGACAGAAGCTGTCAAGGACATACAGTAGTGTGTTAGGGTCTCAACCATCAGTTGCTCACAAAAACAGACACAAAGACAGAAAGACTTTGAAACTTCTTGCTCCTCTTCAATACAGTATAACCACATTGCCCTATTATGATGTCCCAATGTATTTATATTCTTACACTGAAAGGTATATGTCAGTTAAACATAACCATGGAATTGTTTTTTTTATCCATTTTACACACTGTGTACCCATTCACCAGTACTGTACACGTAATACCTCCAGTCCATGTCAAACCCAGTGAGACTGTCCTCACACCACTCCCAGCTAACCTGGCTAGCGCGACTGAAAAGCTCTTACGAGCTTAGTCTGGCCAGGCTCAGTTACTACACGGCTTCTGGGAGGCGGGCTTAACCTGCGTCCTTCAGATGCCTCTGTATTCTACTGGGAGAATCTACAACCATTCAGAAAACGCATTCCGATGACGTATGCGTAAGCTCGTTTCTCATTGGTGCCCACTGATTTGGGATAAATAATTCCTCTAAATCGGCACCATGGCCATACGCGAAATTTAATGTAGCAAAATTTATGGCGAACCATGGCGAAATTTAATGAAGAGTCACAGGAAGTATGGGCGGGCCCAGGCTACTCCCAGCAGCATGGAATGCCAGAAGTTATAAGCAGGAATCACCCGTGATTCAGAGATTCACTTCTCCCCATTGTACAGTACAGTAAGTCAGAATGGCAAAACAATGAGTGTGAAGGTGTTAATTTAAGGTTGAACCACATCATTGTGTTGCTTTGAAGCTGAGAGAAGTATTTGACAGGAATAAATGCAGCCTCGTAAATTCCCAAGTAAAAGTCTTCATTAAGTGATGTAGAGGCCTTTCTTTATATTCCTCGGAGATCGGGGGATTGTTTTAGAAAGCCGATTGGCCAAGCAGGGTCCAGCAGAGAGAGAAAGGCTACACGCAAACCAAATCCTCAACTTCTCAAACAAAGCCTTTGGCTGCTCAGCAGGTCATCTGAATGAGGCCAGTGCTTCACTTTAGAAAATGCCTTTGGAGGTACCTTTATATAGCGCAGACAATGCCAGCAACCTCCAACACCATTGGCCTAAAAGATATCTGTTATGTGTTAAGCTTGAGAAGTGTGTGTGACTCATTACAGATCGTGGGATATACGGATTGTATATTGTTTCTGACTAAAACCAGTGGCTGTTGTTGTCATGAACGTATGTGTGTTTGCTTTTTTTCCCTTTCCAGTGTAATGAATGAATTCTGAGCAGAACAAGATGTGCCTCGCTATCCTTCTACACGCCAGTTAAGACATTACCAATTTGAGCTGGGCTGTAGCACACAAAATTAGCTGACAGAAACCTTCCGTCCTCACAGGGCTTGGAACAGGTCCTTCAGTGCTTATGATTTGGCTCAATGGTCCGTTTTTAATCTGCAGTAGTCCAGGTCTTGCCTCTTGCTTCCAGCTCAAGTGTGTTAAAAATATAGTCTGGTTTTTAACATTTTGAGCCCATTTCATGGCCTGTCTAAAATGCAATCGAGTGGCTGACACAGAAATTTTGACGATTGTATCTGACTCAGCTATAAAGCCACTTTAATGCATTTAAGACAAGCCATGAAAGGGGCTCAAAGTGTTAAAAAGAGTACGATTGATCAAATGAAATATCTCCTTATGTCTGCTGGATTATAGGATGAATGTTGGTGGGATTATCTGGTCAATTTTTTTTATCCTGAGTGGACAGCAAATCTCTTTCATCCCTATTGAGGTGGTAGATTGTTAGTTGCCCTGTAATTGTTTACTTGTTACTGCATTGCATTGTGTATAACACACAGAGAGGATAGTCTAAGGTTGTGTGTGTGTGGACTGTATGTGCGTGTGTGTGTGTGTGTGCATACGGCAAGGATACGACGCCAGGGGTATTTAAGCCATTTAAAATGTAAGCCATTTGTGAATATAATTACCAGATGCATTTGTACTGTCTTTAAGTGAACTCAGAACCTCTATTTGTCTCTCTCTCTTCTTCTTTTTTCTCTTGCCCCTTCTCTCTCTCCCACTCTTTCTTTCTCCCTCTCTCTCTCGGTCTCTCTGTGTATTAGAATCATCTTCATTATCACTGTCAAGCTCACAGACCCTGGTTCCTGTCTCCTAGCAACAACTAAATCAAATAGGTCGCACACATGCAATAGATAAAATGCTCAAAAATGCAGCATTTTATTCTGGTAATGCTCTAAAAAGGTTTCTCGCACTGTGCAAGTGGACGGCACATAAAAAAAAATACTTATGATGGCTATAAGTGGTTGTATATCCGTGTATACTGTAGGTGCATGAATTCACTGCTTGTCCCAGACTATATGATCAGGTGTGCTTGATTGTGTGTAACTAAGATGAAGCAGTGCATTGGAACAGTAAGCAAGTTGGGCAGTGGCATCAATATTGATCATATCCTGTGAATTCTCACCCCTATCTAAAGCTGAACTGAACCGGAGCCATTTAATCATTGACCTGACTTGAGTCAATAGCCCAATGCTCACAACAGAACTGTTGTGCTTAAAATTGAAACTGTCGCACATGAAAATTCATGTCTTGATGTGATGTGTGGTAATAATTCGCTTCTTCAGTGAGGCGACCTTCACACTTTCAGTCAATGTGAGTCTCTTTGAAACAGCAGCCGCACGTTTTTCAGAGGAGCTGTTCTCCCTGCTCTCAGAACTGCCTATGCCTCAAGGCTTTCTGCCGCGTTCCTTGTCTACTTACATACTGTACTCACACATCCTTCCTGTTGATGCACTACATGTGTTTGATGCCCATCTGCTGACAAGGCAAAGTGTGTGTGTGTGTGTGTGTGTTTGACCTTTACGTTTGTTTATTTATTTAACAAACTATGAGCACGTCATGCCACTGCTCATATGTTTTATATGTAGTATGATTTGGTGGGTTAGATTAATCTTCTCTTTATACCTTCAGCTGGAAGGTTTTGTAATAGCAGGTTGTAAAGAGATAGACACAGCTGTACTGTAGCACTTGTAGGTTTGGCTTTGTTGTGATCATGTTACACCACTGTTGTTAGGTGAGAGAGAAGCGTGACTCCCTAGAAAGACAGATATTAGGTGTGAATGTGGTGTCTCCAATCAATCTGTGTGTATGTGTCTGTGTGAGAGTGTCCAAAAGCAGTTGTGTTGCTGATGTGCACTGCAGCTGTGGAAGCATACTATAGTCTTGTCCTCTAACACCCAACAACCCCCCCCCCCACACACACACATACACACACACGCACCTCCACCCCTCCACCCAATCCCCCAGTATCTCTAAACGAAACTGCTGGCATAATCACATGCTGTTTTGATATCCCGATATGACTTCACTACACATACCAAGGCTTCAGAGAAGGGCAATTTACTGTTGCCTTTGTCTCATTCATTATATTGCCGGTCCAGAAAAAATGGATACATTTTGGCCTCCAGAGATGGTTACCTAGGTAACTGTTTGCAGCCATGATGAACAGTCTGTGTCCTGTTGGCAGAAAGCTAACCCAGAGGAACTAATCTGTTGGTTACTCGAACATTTTTAATGATCATGTACGACAGGGCTGTGAGACGGCTTGCAGTCCCTTTGAGGACACATGTACATACACACACACACACACACACCCTTTCCCTGTATGTGGGTTGGTGAGATATCTCTATCGAAATGAAACTACTTTTAATCTGCCGTGAGTGGAATTATGTGACATGGTGTTCTTGAAAAGCTGAGGAGATTAGGGGAGATTGTGCATATGACTGGGTTGAGTCCTGGCTGTCTCTTGCCGCTCCTCGGCTGAAATGGATTTAATCAGCAGAGAGGGATCTCCATGAAAGTGACAGAGAGACGTGCTGTAGATGAAGCCATCCGCTGAGGCACGGTGTCTGTGCTGTTGTGTGGGCCTGCTCTCTTTCTCTTTCTCTCTGCTCAGGTATTCTGTTGGTCCCTTTTTCCTTTCTTGGTCCCTTTCTCTCTACCTCTTCTCTTTTTTCACTCTTTCTCTCTTACCTCTTGTCTTTCTCTCACCCGCCCTCTCTCCTTCCCTATTTCTATTTTCTCTCATCCTCTCTCTTTCTCACTCTCTCGCTTCTCGTCTCTCTCCTCCCTCCTTCTCTCTCTCTCTCTCTCTCTCTCTCTCTCTCTCTCTCTCTCGCCTCTGCAGAGTCTGCTCCTGCGTCATGTAGTTTCCATAGCACCCTGGGCAGAGCTTTCTTCTCTCTAGCTCTTCATCATGCCTTTCTCTCTCTCTCTCTCTCTCTCTCTCTCTCTCTCTCTCATTTCTAGCTCTTTGCCTCCATAGCTCCTTAGCCCTTTTTCTCACTCCTGTTTTATATCATTTTATCTTCATTTTGTTCTTGCCTTCAGTCTCTTTCTTTTAACTTTTCATCCCTCTGTTTCCTTTTTCTCTCTTCTTTTCTGAGACTCTGTACATATGTTCCATTCCAAAGACTCAAGCAAAAACATTCCAGTAGACATGCAGTGTCTCACACAAGTCTATGTGTGTGTGTGTGTGTGTGTGTGTCTGTGTTTGTGTTATGCGAGTGCAGATTAGTCGATACTTGTCAATTGTTTCACACATTATGCTAACGTTACATCACTGTTCACAGTACCATATTATTAATGGTAAAGACACCAGTCTGTAAAACTGGTACAGTATTTTGGTACTTAATGATGCATACACAATGTATCATGTATGTGTTATGAATTGCCAATATATATGATGTTTTTTTATTATTATTTTCATAGTTTAATATAATTTTTTGAAGAGATGTGTGATGGTATGATGGTATGGTCAGCAAGTACACTTGGCCAAGTGGCCAACTGACAGATTCCCCTCCATTACTCACTGGGTGCCCCCTGATGGACCATAAAGCTTCAAGTTAATCTAGCACAGCTCATTGCTGCTGTGCTGACTGTATTTAAAGTAGGCCTACTGTTGCCATGGCTCTATCTCATAGCACCTGCTTAACAGGCAGTGTGTAGGAGATACCAGCTCTCTCACTGTGGCTACCCAGAGCAGATCCATCTCCTCTGGGGTGTTTTGTGAGGGGCCGTTATTTACTGTGGGTGAGATAAAGCAGTGGGCCTCTTATCTTATCCGGGCCCTGCTCCCCCCCCACACACCATCCCCACCTGGTCATGTCCGCCAGATTGGGATTTGTTCTCCTCAGATGCACTTTTGGAAGGCAGACACAGTGCCCTGTCTGAGGTCCCGCCGGACAGACGGACCAATCGCGGCGTCCCATTCAGAACTGGATGCCTAGGCCAAGAGGAGATGGCCATTGTTAACAGGCATTCTCTGCTTCTGTGAGTTGGTGGCTATCTGTTGCATTGGCATTCAATGTTGCTGTCGCCGTGGATGTTCTGCATTGTGATTGGCAGCTGTCCCATCTCTGTGGGTGCGACCTTTGACCTAGAACGGGATCGTGCGTTGCTCCTCAGATGTCGTGCAGCCTTTGCACAGCTGATAGAAGGGGTTCAGCAGCTGCTAGTGCTGCAGGAGCTTGGCTGACATCAGGGTCTCGCTCTGTGACCTTGTGCAGTGCAAATACACACAGTTTAAACACACACACACACACACACACACACGCACACAGAGACAGACTAACACACTGCAATCCTCCTCCACACACACCGCCTCTGCATTCAGGTTGGGCCTCATTTAAACACCAGCAGGCAGCTCTCATTTATTTATCTGTGAGCTCAGCTCTGCTGCTGAAAGGGCATCTGGCACAACAGGCTATGGGCCAGGTCTGGCCCACATGTGGTTTACAATCCCCAGGTGTCTGGCTCAAAGGGCATCTGGCTGAACAGACAGATCTCGGCGCAGGTCTACAATTTGCTCTCCTCTTTCTCCTTCCTCAAATCACTTTACTTTTTCACTCTCTCCTTTTCTCTCTTTGTTTGTCCTCTGTTTCTGCCAACTGCTGCTCTTTCACCTCTCCTCCCATCTCCTCTTCCTCCCCTCATCTTTCCTTTCTTGCTCTGCTCTTGCTCTTTCTTGCTTCTTCTCTCCTCTATGTAGGCCTATTTGTGTGTTTGTTTGTTTGTGTGTGTGTGTGTGTGTGTGTGTGTGAGAGAGAGAGAGAGAGAGAGAGAGAGAGAGACAGAATGAATGTGTGTGTGTGTGGGTGAGAGAGATTCACTGTGTGTGCATCTGTCTCCATTGCCGACACAAGGTGCATAGTGGAGCATGCAGCAGACAGAGGGCTGATTTGGTTTGAGCTCCCCAACATTATTAGCAGGATGAACTCATCATGTGTGGACTGGATGTGTGTGCACGTGTGTGTATGTGTGCAAGCGTGTGTGTTTGTGTGTGTGTGTGTGTAAGGCAGTGTATGTAGAGGTCTGGAATTATGTGTGTGTGTGTGTGTGTGTGTGTGTGTGTCAGAGAGAGTGGGAGAGCAGTGGGCTCAGCCTGTTGGTGGTTGAGTCACTGCTGGCTGGCAGCGCCACTGAATCATGCTGCAGCTGCCTCCCTCTCTGCACTCACCTGCCCCTGTGACAGAGGCTACCAGCCCCAGCAGCTCCTGCCCAACACACACACACACACACACACACACACACACACACACACATACATACACACACTGCCCCAGCTGTGCCACCCTCCTCACACCTCAAGCAAGCATTTGCAGCAACAGCTAAAAACCACTCTGCTACAGTGGGGCTTAAACCAGCCCCTGCTACCAGCCCAGCAGAGTAAACCACACACACTCACAGACACACACACACACACATACACCACCAACCCCCTTGATGCCCATCCAGCGTCCTCATCTATGCTTACTCATGCCACCCCTGCAGTGCCAGCGAAGATTACTGAATACTGACCAAATGGGAATAGTTCCAGTCTGCACAACTGGGAATGTCACATTACGTCCCAGCATAAACTTCTAAATCAGCTTCTCAGTGTGTGAAAGCTCGACTCTAGTCTGCAAATAGCCCCCCCCCCCCCCCCCCCCCCCCCTTGCACAAAGTTCATGAATATTTCGAGCTCTCGCTGCGCTTTTACCCTCTCTGTTGCCACTTCAGTTGTCTCTTAGCTTTCCTGACATCATTGCTATTTGACCTGGCTTTTCAGTTTTTAATAGTGTGCCACAAAAGTGCTTGGGCAGGTGGGAGATGAATCATTGCTGCTTTTGGTAGTTCATTTTAAGTACTGCTGCCCTGGCTTTATACACATTAGTATCGGACTATAAAAGCGAAATATCATGGCAATGATCTTTTTTGCAGTTTGAGCACAGTAACAATTACCACCACCTTTTACCCACAGCTTTCTAAAGAGTTTGACTTTACGCTGGTGTAATGTAGCCGGTGCAGCTCTAGAGCTAGGCTTGTTTCCCCTCCCTTTAGGCAGCATAGAGTATGAACAGCTGACTAGCATGTGTGCTCCAAGAGGGTTGATTGTGGAGATAATCGAGAAACAAAACAGGATTCGTCTTTGTAAAAAAAAATAAAAAAGATTCAAAAGCAAGTCTGTTAGAGTAATGCGTTTTTGTATAATTGTTTGACATAATTTGTCAATGCTTTCATTTCAAATAAGTCTCTCTCTCTCTCTCTCTCTCTCTCTCTCTCTCTCTCTCTCTCTCTCTCTCTCTCTTCTCTCACTCGTTCTCTGAGATATTAATCATTGGGAAACTGTTCCTGACTAGCTGGAATAATGGCTCTATTCATTATCCCGAATAGAATGTTTTTAGGATAAAATGCTGCCCCTTCATCTGCATGTTAAACACACTGGGTAGTGCTTTTATTGAGGGTTACCGACTGTGCTAGTTATTTTTTGCATACTAATTTGTTTACATTGACATTTATGCATTTAGCAGACTATGCCATTTGTATACTATCTATGCTTTTATATCTATAAACATTTTATATTTTAGGCATGGGAAAGGCTTTAATAGTCAACAGATTTTCCATTATTTAAGAAACTCTAGAGTTTAAACTGTTGACATGTAACTAGAGATGTATGCTGTGCCCTCCAAGGTTAAGGTCGTGGATGTGCAAATGCCTACCATCTCATCAGTGTGGCACAGCTCAATTCAGTAAATTTACTGTGTTCATTTCAGTAAAATCCAAAGTCAAACGTCTTAGCTGATCTTGTCTTGTGCTTTTTGTGGACTTTCTAGATTATTTCAGTTTATACACAAAAGGTGTACAGCCTCGCATTAATGTGATGATGCTTCTGAGGCAGCCTATAAGCACGGTTTAAATATATTGAAATATCTGGTCTCATGCCCTGCCTGACAACCACCATCTAATGCCATGTCCTGTTATCTCCTTGCGAAGGACCAAATCCTGCCGGCCTGACACCCAGAGGTGTGGGGTGTGGGCATGGAGTGGCATGCAGAAGCAGAGGATTGGATGGAGGGCATTAGCCATTGGGTGGCCATGAGGGGATGTGAATGACAAGCATGGGCATGGGTGGCAGTGCTGAAGCAGAGGTGTGGATGATGGGCAAGGTATTAGTGCTATTACCTGTGTTGCCCTGGGCATTGGGTGGACAGGGGGTGCCCAGGGTGGGCATGGTCACTGGGGTGCAGCTGCCAGAGCTGAATCTCCTCGTGGGTCTAAGGGCCTGAGCCAGTCTTCAGCCTGTGCCGCTGCCCTGTCATGTGAGTGCAGAGAGAAAAAGGACACTGGGCTGATGCAATGAAGGGAAACTCAGCTGACACTGAGGCTGACGCCGGGTCCCATCGCTTGAGCCACAAACACAAATACATAAGCAAAATAAACTTCAAGCTTTGTATCATACACACATGCAAGAAGAAACACACACTCTCACACACACACACACAAACACATACACGCATTAAACATGCATTTACCACTTCAAGGGTAAAAAAAAACTGTTTTGTAGTTTTGAAGCTTCAGATGTCTTCTCACTATACATGTAGGCTAAGTGTACTGTCCAGTTTGCTTTGTGAATGTGCGCGTATGTGTGTGTGTTGCTTTAGCTCCTGTGTTGCTTTCTCACTCCTCACAAACGGAGACAATGCTATTGATGATCTGGCTTAGTCATGATCCTTCTGCTGTTTACCGGACGGCTTTCTCTCAAGCCACTACCACTTCCACTGACCTCTCCCTCCTTTTCTCCGTTTCTCTTGTTCTCCCTCTCTCCCACCTCTCTGTCTCTCCCCCTCTCCCCTCACTACAGTGCAGTGCCTGGAGATGACGACCAAGAGGAAGATCATCGGCCGGCTGGTGCCCTGCCGCTGCTTCCGGGGCGAGGAGGAGGTCATCTCTGTGCTGGACTACTCGCACTGCAGCCTGCAGCAGGTGCCCAAAGAGATCTTCAGCTTCGAGCGCACGCTGGAGGAGCTCTACCTGGACGCCAACCAGATCGAGGAGCTGCCCAAGGTGAGTGCCAGCGCACTGGCATGGGGGAAGCTAGGACTCACGGTTAGGACTTACACTCAGTGACCATAGGAATCAGAATGTGACATGTATAGTATAGTATACATGATACAAGTATAGTATTATATTATACTATTAACAGTTTGTCATTAGACCTTTACAGTTGAGTAAAGGTCTCCTTAATCCTTAAATGTAATTTGATATAATGATAGGCTTCATGAAAATGGTGTGCTATTTTATCAGCAGCAATCACTTTGCTCTGTTCTTGTAGAGAGTTGCTGGGGGGAGGGGGGGACTAACAAAGACATATTTTAATTTGATGTAGTCTGGCTTGTCTGCAGTATGGATGGGACAGAAGACCACTTTGGATGGCATTGTTCATAGAATGCCTGTTGCTTTGGAGGAATGTTAAACTTCTACCTTATAATCATGATATGGTGTACAAAACCCTGGGCCAAAACTTGGGCCAAAGAGGATGTATGCATATCATGTGTGTTTTATGTGGGAGTCGCACCCAGGGTATGAGTTTCCCATGTTCTGTGTGAGGAACAGCAGTTGTGAGGAACTACTTCAGGACCATGGACAGCATCCAGCGGGCGTTCCCTCTCTGAGCCGCTACAGTGCTGGCTGGTCTGTGCACAGGCCTGTTCCTCATACAGTCATCCTGGGAGTCTCCAAGGCCAGCTTTAAAAGAATTCACTCTCTGAGAATAATAATGTGACAGTGAAATAAATGAAACTTGGTTGGTTTTGCTCGACACAGCTTGCTTGCTCTAGCACTGACGTTGAGAGGGTGGATGTTGATGGGCTCGCTAATTCCGGCATATTTCTGCAAATATAATGAGTGCAGAAATGACAATGTGTAATTTCTGTTGCAAAGCATTTCTTTTAGTTTTGACTGAAAGGGCTAGTGCGTGTGCATGCTGTGTTTATGGTGTAAGGGCTGGTTGTGAAAAGGAGATGTTAGAGATTTTAGAGTGCGCTTTCCATGGCGCAAGACAGGGAAGTGGTGGGGAGATGAGAAGTCTCCAGATAAGATAGCGTCTGGAGTTCATGAGCTTGTTTTGCCTGTAGCTCAATGTAACTCAATGCATGAGAGTGTTATGTAATGGGCATTCACAACAGAACGAGAGCGAGAGAGAGAGAAAAAAATGGAGTGGCGTATTCATGAGAGGCCAAGAGGCAGAAGGGAGAAAGATAGAACCATGGATAGAGAGATTGATGGAGAGAGAGAGAGAGGATGGAATGTGTTCATGAGAAAAAGAGAATGATAGAACACATCCTATCCTGACTGACAGATGCCTTAAGCAATTCTACTCTCCTCTCTTTCACTCTGTTCCTCCTCCATTAATTGACTTATCCATTGGGTCCCTACAGTATGTTCCTGAGGAATAATTGGCCTTTATAATGGGTCTATCCCAGACTGATATCTGCTTCTATTTGCCTTCGCGAGGAGCCGGCGTGCCATTAAAGTGCCGGGGTCATAACCTCATCCCAGGCAACATGGATGCAGCCTCCCTCTTGTTGGATGTGCATCCATATTAGTGCTGTTTGGTTTGCTGGAGGAAATACTGTAGACGCCGGTGCAGGCTGCTCTATTTGCTTTTGCGCTGCTTCTCAAGAGCTTTTGAAATATTTATCTGTGTGAAGGGCAGAAAGAACAGGGAGATGGAGAAGCCCAGCTGTTCACAGCGCTGCCAATGATTTGGTTTGAGTCTTGAATCTGCTTTAAATCTTGTGTCAGTCTGGCCCTGACGGAGCTCCGATCTGGCTGAAGTCTAGTCTTGATGTGGCCTGATATGCCTTCATCTGCTTTCTTCAAATGATTCATTTGATTACTGTGTATCTTGGTTCCTTTTCAGTTCTGTACTTCTGTTAATCCCTTCTATGTTAATCATTTTACGCCCAAACTTTTTTGTGCTTTTACTTTCTATATTACTTGACTGTACTTCTTTGATTTTTGTACTGCACATTGTGGATCTGCCCCTGAGCCATCTACTTTCTAATGGTACCACATACAATAACTGTCATGCTTGTTAATGTGTCCAACCTACACTAGCTTTGGGATGGACCTAAAATGCTGTCAAATTAGTGCACTTTCATTTAACTGTTGAAATGTTTAAATGTTTTGTTTAATTATTTTAATTAGTTTATTGGTGTCAAATTGAACATTCAGTGGAATTATCTCCTCATGGCACCTTGGTGTGTCTGCAAACATCTTCTGTGCATTGGAATACTTGAGGAAATGTCTTTACAATGTCATGAGTAAAGTGATCTTTTTCAGACACATCTAGAATCAGATCAGATCAGTCTTAGCATAATCTACTGTTGGTTGACATCCTAGGCAGTAGGCAGCCTGCATTAGTTGCGTTTCCACCCAGGAGAGTCAGCCCAGGTTTTCATAGACAGCAGTGTCTCTGTCCCAAATCTGTCTGGCCCTTACATACTCACAAACACACACACACACACACACATACACACACACACACACACACACACACACACAAAGCTGCACCTGTACGTAGATGTATATCACTCACCCTGCCCAGGAGATGATTAACGGAGCTGTGACTGCAAGACCAAATGGAATGCATTTAACTCAGTGCTAATTATCTGAGCTCTGCTGGCCTCAAACATTTTTATACGTGACCAATGTCAAGAGTCAGCAGGCAATTTAAATATACTTCACCTGCCAGCATTGAGCCGGCCCCCGAGGGAAGGGAGGGGGATGAGGGGCCCCGCCACACAATCCAGCCCATCCCCGCTCCCTTGGCCCTGCCCAGTGACACTGACTCAGGCTTTTGTCTTCCTCAGCAACTCTTCAACTGTCAAGCCCTCCGAAAACTCAGCATGCCTGACAACGACCTTTCCAACCTGCCAACCACCATCGCCAGCCTTGTCAACCTCAAGGAGTTAGATATCAGTAAAAATGGTGAGTTGACAAGAGCGATCGAATCCTTAACAACATTGCCGGCTTCACTTCCGTCCAGTAGCGACAACATAAAGGATAAAGTATATATATAAAACTAATATTGCGAATGAAAAGGCATCACATTATAAAAAGTGTATATTGTAGTATTATCTTGAAAATTGTATTGAATATTGATTGATTGATTTATTACATATTTTTTCCAATTATAATTTATTGACCAGATGTTTTGAAAAATCATATTTCAATAGCATTTTTTCTCTGTTTTGCAGGTATTCAGGAGTTCCCAGATAACATCAAATGTTGTAAATGCCTGTCTGTGGTGGAGGCCAGTGTCAACCCCATAACCAAGTAAGTGGTGTGTGTGTGTGTGTGTGTGTCTGTGTGTGTGTGTGTGTGAAATGTCATATAAAGGATGTTATTCAATTTTGTCATGATTGTATTGAAAATATATTTAGTTAATGTCTGCAAGGTAGCAAATATGCATTGATCATTTACATGGAATGTGTACCTGACATTGTAAACCTTTAATGTATTTGTCCTGTAAGGTACAATAACAGACACAAATAAACAGCATTTGGGTTTGTTCTGGTTTGTTCAAATTTTAAGCCTTCATAGTATCTTGATGAATTGAATGGCTTTTAACAATAGAGTAAAAAGATGATTATTATTATGTTTTATTTTGTTGTTATTTGTTGCTCCTGTTATTGTGTAGGTGTGAGCAATATTTGGTACCATCCACCTCGTCTCAGGTAGAATAAGCCTTGGGTTTTGTATTGCATGTCAAAATCTGTGAAGGATTATCTGAAGCCTCTCACGGTCCCCAGGCAGGGCCCTTCCAAACCTTATTTTGGAGGGCTTATTTGTTTTGCATTCTAGGGAGCGAAAAACTAAATCTGACAAGGGATTTGCTGTGCAGTGTTGCAAAAATGCTATCTGTGCTAGTGGAGCAGCCAAACTCCAATCTGAGGCTGACACAAATGATTCGCCCGTCCTCTGTGACAGACGGCTCCTGTGGGGCACACACCTGTGACAAGCCGCCTTACAGCACACACTACCTACTGGCCAAAAGCTTCCCTCTGACCTCTCTAAATGGGAACAAGTGGAAGAGTTTTTAGTTGTTAGCGTGTGTGTGTGTGTGTGTGTGTGTTTGTATGCTGAGCTGAAGGGTTAGCTAAAGGGAGACCAGTGTATGTGTGTGTGTGTGTTTGTATGCTGAGCTGAAGAGTTAGCTAAAGGGAGACCAGTGTGTGTGTGTGTGTGTGTGTGTTGTGTGTTTGTTTGTGCGTGTGGAGTTGTTTTCCTCCGTGTTTAAATGGCGTGTCTGATCCCCTTTCCTCCTCTTCTCTCCTCCACTCTCATCTCCTCCTGTGATGTCTGCTCGAAGGCTCCCCGATGGCTTCACCCAGCTCCTCAACCTGACACAGCTGTTCCTAAATGACGCCTTCCTGGAGTACCTGCCTGCCAACTTTGGGAGGTAAATGGCTGACGTGTGTGTGTGTGTGTGTGTGTGTG
>JAGFZM010001390.1:31770-96733 GCA_017657215.1 Limnothrissa miodon | reverse complement strand
TGTGTGTGTGTGTGTGTGTGTGTCTGTGTGTGCGTGAGTGAGACACTATCCAACTTAAATTCAGTCAGTCACCCGCCTAGAATGCGTCTACACCTTTTCCCCTTATTACACTCTGGATGGTAGAAAACAACAACAAAAAAAGAACCTATTTAATGTGGTAGCGACAAGGTTTGAAAATGTTACTCCTCCTTCTCAGCTGACATACAGCAGGTGAAGTGTGTTATTCTGGAGCTGCAGCTTAAAGGGTAGCATCAGAACAACTTCAAAAACAGTTTGTTTCATGTTTGTGTCCATGGCGTAACGTTAGGCTGAGATGATCAAAAGCCGGTAGCCGGCGGGAGAGTGTTTTTTTTTCCAATAGACATTCCCTCCTGATCCCCAAACTTTTTTTCCATGTAAACCTTTATTCAGAATTATTTTTTCCACGTTAACTCAAGTCAAACCTTTTAATTACGAACAATTAATTTAGAAATTTAAAAAAAAAAACATCATGTGCATGGGGTCAGAGTTTCCACCATGGATCATGTGGTGCTAATGTACATACTGTATAAGATATATAGAAAAGAAATTTGAAACAGCTTATATCTAGTGCTCATTTTGCCTTCATTTAGTGCACACACATTATAATGTGGAAGTGCAGTCACAACTTACTAATTAAGTAGCATTTAACCAACCAATGTGCATGCCTATATTTTGTTGATGACAGTAAAGCTCCAGTTTTGACTTGAAACCCTTCTGCGCTTAGCTTAGCCCATCAATGCAAATGGACTGACATACACAATCTTCCACTCCCAGTAATTATAAGCATGTGACAATACATTTCCCTTGTATCCTTGTATTCTTTTTTCCATGGTCAAAATCCCACATTTTTCTGTGTATCAAAGATAGACGTGCACTTGAGAGTCATTGTTATCATGCATTTTTTCAACTGTCATGTTGACTCTTTGTGTATTGGAGAAAATTTTGTAAAAAAAAAAAAAAATTGCTTTTATTGCACATGTATTTTAGAGAATCCGAGGACTGGATTGATAACTGTAATTTTGAATAAAGGCTTTTTCCCCCAGAAAATTCTTTTGTGGATGAAACATATTGAAACAACACTTGAAACAAGAGTTTTTTTTCTCATAGGATAACATGTGCATTGTGTTTGTCTTGTCTTTCAAGCCAGAGGTTTTGGAGCAGATACATAATCTGAAAGAACTGTGGTTGGATAACAACTCAATACAAAGAATACCAGGGGTAAGTCCATCTCTAATAACTCAAGCCATGCCATTGGATGGCAGCCATTAGAGTTGCCTATTTGTGGCGTTAGCAAGGCTGTAGGGCAGTGCATGCTGGTCAGATGAGTCACCCACTCTCTCCACGGTGCCCTCAGACGGATGGGCTTACCAACTTGAAACACACTTTTAAAGAAACTAAGCAAATGGGCTCACCAACTTAAAACACACTCTTAAAGATACTAAGCAAATCTGTGAGTCTGTGAGTCACCACTATATTTCTATCCCACAGGCCGGATGAGGGATTCTGAGAAACTATCGGTAGCAGACAGCTGTTTCTACTTAATATTTGGTTAGGGCATTACTGACCTTTTGCCAACCTTTCTTGCCTTGTGCTTTTAGAATATTATGCCTGAAAAAGCACAATTGCTTCTGTGTAATGGTTTCAGTGCCGTAGTATTATTTTTGATCAAGAAAAAGAAACCTTTCGTGGAATGCCCAGTAGTACATAAAATATCAGAACATAAAATATGCCCGGAAATTCACCCAGTAAAAACCTGGCATATTTTATGTTCTGATTGGACACAAAGCCTTAGCACCAGCATTGTGATTGGATTTGTTCTTTTATGTAAGAAGTAACGTATGAATGTTATTAAGCCAGGCTTTTATTTGGTGGGAACAATAGAATTCTCCTTTGACTTTCAAATATGGATTAAGTCAGCCAAAATTCACATTACTGATATGAAGGATGAACAGACTTTGGTAATGTGCTCCATACTGTCATGTGGCGTGCCTGTCCATGTCCTGTGTGTGGCTATTCCCTTGTTTATCAGCCACTGGTTTCCTCTGTGTAAAGTCTATAGGAAAGCTGCGGCAGCTCAGGTACTTGGACTTGGCCAAGAACAGGATTGAGACTCTGGATGCGGACGTCTCTGGCTGCGAGTCCTTAGAAGACCTCCTGCTGTCCTCCAACATGCTGCAGCAGCTGCCCGACTCTATAGGTGCAGAGAGAGAGAGAGAGAGAGAGAGAGAGAGATGGGGTGATGTTGAGGGGGAGGATGCTGACTGTGCGACCTGTCCTTGGATCAGATTCCTTGCCTTTCATCAATACTGTTCTGTTTGAGTGAATCTGTGAGATCTGCACTTGTTTTTGATGCTTCAGGAACTCATCTTACAGTAATCAGCACTTCACTATACAGTACAAGCTATTGTTGCATTGTATTGCAATCATTCATGAATAATAGCATTCTTTTAATAATAAACTTCTGTTTTAGCAATTTTAAGATGTAACAAATTATTAAATTAAAGTATGTATTACATGTGACGTTATTACTTGTGGCATTAAAAAAACAAAACAAAAACAATACTTAAAACAATAACAAATAGATTCTGTCAACTGTTCTTGTTAATTTACTATGTACACTATACAGTACATATGGTCCAAGAGTTTAGAAAGTGCCTTTAAAGCTGCCTTTTCTGCTGGGGACATGTTTTATGCAGGTAGTGATTGTGATAGTGAATGATTGTTTGTGATATGCTCTGTGAACTTAGCTGTGCTTGTCATTGATGTGTCTTTTCCTGTCACAGGAATGTTGAAAAAGCTGACAACGCTAAAAGTAGATGACAACCAGCTTACCTCACTGCCTAACAACATTGGGAGGTGGGTACCAAAAACAAAAAACTTCTCAAGGCAGCTCACACACACACAAACACACACACACACACACACACAAGAAGCCAAATATTCCCTTACAAATGTGTGCGCATGTTAAATTGAGTGACTAGCTATAAATGTATGTGTTAATGATGGAATATGCTCTGTGCTGGCCTCAGGTTCTCTCTGCATAAGCCTGTTAAGATGTGCAGAGAAAAAGCAGTGTAGTCGCATCCTGCTCTTACCTACGCTACCTGTGGACGTGTGTCTGTGTGTTTGTGCGACTGTTGTCTCGCACCTCTGTGCTGTTAGTTCTTCTCACCTCGTGTGGCAAACTGCTGATTGGCAGTAGCACAGTTCGCACCAAAGCAAGCCGCTATGTACTTTGTCACTCTGAAAGGTGCTGCTCGGTAATTGTTCCCAGTTTTTTGCCATTCTTAGCATCATAAAACTAAAAACGCAGTCTGATGATATTCGCAGTGAAGTTAAAGTTAAAGCCGGTTCAATGATACAGTATGCATAAGGCCTGTAGCCTTCTTGATGTTGTGCTTTACCTGTAGAGAGACCAAAGACAGACACGCACGCTCCCTCCTCAGAGATAGTGAAGTTGCCATGACTACCACCATCATCTCCATGGTGACATGTCACTCACGGTCTCACCATGCCTGTGATTTTGTGCACCTCTTATGAATTCTTGGTTTGTCATTGGTCAATTTTTTTTTTGTTTGTGTGTGTCGTCCACACATGCGTCTAAAATGACCCACTTAGTGGACGCCCCAAATTAGGGTAAGTAGCCTCCGAACTGAACTGTCCCTGTATGGTAATACTACTTAAACTATGTCCTTGCTGACCGTGGTGTGTTTATTCAGACAAGTGTTTACCTCGGGTGTCTCAGGGGACTGCCCTCTGAAACTGACATGCCACAAACGCTGTGCATATGGAAGGCCAGCTGGGTCTGCCGGTCCCTGACAAATGCTACACTAATGACCCCACTGGGTGGATGGGAGAAACACAGACCTCCACATCCCCAACCCCTACCACACACTACACATTTTCAGATTTCCCCTCAGAGATTGGGAAACATTTTGTCTTTTATTACGGCGCGTGATACATTTTTCACAGTTTACGCACTTGACTCAGTAAACACCCAGGTCACTAAGATTATTAAGTATATTAGACTGGCTGATGTGCTTATATACTTTATATTTAAAATGTACATAGATGTACATAAGAAAAAAACTGAAAGCTTTGAGGTGTGATGTTCTTATTATCAACTTTCAGGCATTAAAGGAGAATTTGGTCATGCAACAAAATTTTGAAAATCTGTCAAAAATTAGCCAGCTAGCCTACTCATTTAAAAACATATCTATCATTGTACAGTCTTTAAATGAAAACAAAAGCCTAATTATAGTTTGTTTTCTAGATTTTATAGTGCTTATTAGCAGGTTAGCACACTCATTTTTAAACGGATTTTCATAATTTTTGTATTTAATGGAAATATAACAACCTTCTAATCATAAGGTTGCACATGCTGGGGTTCTCCTTTAAATAAATAAAAGGAATAATGAAGTGGTTAACCTTTTGATATGGTCGCACTGGTGTCCACATGTTGAAAGGTTTCATTGAAGAGACACTAACATCATTCCACTGTCATTCTTTCACCACATACTTAATTATTTGTTTGTCATTGTTTATTTCATTGCCCAGATAAGTTTTAGCTCTGTGTGCAACACAGAATACTGTATGGAAACAGTATTTCATTATCAGCAAGTCCCTTTTGCATTGTTTGCATTGCATAGAGAGTAAAACACCAGTGGCCACGGATTACACCACTCTAACAACCCGTTACACAAACCACAAAGTATTAATTGAGTTAAATGAGAAACACAAAGATTTCAAGCAACAGTGAGTGAAATAAATGACAGTGTTAACTGCCATAGATTGATTCACACCAGACTTCTTTAACATCAGTGGCACACCAAGTTCATGTCATATACTGTAAAGATAACATCAAAGGATATCCTCTTAGAGCAGACTGACAGACAAAAACCACCATAGCCAATTGGAATAAATAGAATATTATATCATCATTTAGTTACAGTAGAACTTAATTCACTTACAGTAGTTAATCAATATAATTAACACAGTAACTGTCATTCCTGGTGTGAATGCCCACAGCTACTACTGTACTGCTGAGCTGTATCATTTCCACTCTGTATGTAATGACATGGTTGCACTGTAATAGGGACTTTATGATATGAATGCAGTCTGAAAGTTTTTCAGATGTAGATATTTTGTCAAATGGCTTTAATGTTTATCTCTGTCACAGCTTCACAATGATATTATACAATTAGAGTAGCTGGTAAAGTAAAGTGTTATTTAACAGTTTGACACAATCTCAAATGCCTGGACAATGCGAAAAGCGGCCTAGATTGTCATAGATTAGACTGGGCGCTAACAGGTGACTTTTACATTTCTGCCCCTTACCTGTGATGTGTCTTGTCCTTGTAGTTTGTCGCTCTTAGAGGAGTTTGACTGCAGCTGTAATGAGTTGGAGTCATTGCCTCCAACCATTGGCTACCTGGTCAACCTACGGACATTTGCCGCTGATGAGAACTTCCTGACAGAATTGCCCAGGGAGGTGAGTACTCAAAAGTGTTTATTATTTATGTTATTTGATCTGTCATTGTTTGTGTAATGTTTAGCAGTGTTTGTTATTATGAGTAATGCAAGAAATTGTGGGCTCACTACATGAATAATTAGTTGTATATGTATATATTTACCAAATGAAAGCATTAAAAAAGAAAGGTAAAAACCCATGCTAGTGTTTGTACTGATGGAGGAAATGGGATAACAGCCTTTGAGGTGTTCTCCTGTTAGAGAAAATAATTGGGCTTCCCGTGCCGTCTGTTTTAAGCTCTGGTTGGTGTGGCGAAGACACAGAGTTGCACTGATGGTGTGCAGGGCTGATAGGCTCCTCTGTGAGGGTACCGCTCATTAGGGCTCTGGCCTGGGTTCAGCTCCTAAGAGAGGGGGTGGGGGAGGGAGCTACTGGAGCCAGCCAGCCGCACATCCTGCCAGCCAGGCTGCCACTCAGCAGTCCAAGTGGGCACGGCCCCATCCCTGGCCTAATGTCTGCCGAACACTGCACTTCCCGCCAGCCCACTCTTGCTCTCCTCTCTTAGTTTGGTCTTTTCTTTCTGCCTGTCTCTCTATCTCTGGCCCATTTTCGTTTCCTTTCTCTGTCTGTCTGTCCTTCTTCTGTGTCCTTCACTTTCTTTCTGTCTCTTGTTCTTTCTTTCTCCACATTCTACCTGTTTTTCTACCTCCATTTCTCTTTCTTCTTCTCTTTCTTTCTCTCCTTACTTCCTCACTCCCCCCCTCTCTGTCCATCTCTCTCTCTCTCTCTCTCCCTCTGTGTGGTATCTCCATCCTCCCCATCCTTGGCTCCTCTCCAGCTCCACTGGGTTGCCAGGGTTCTTATCAGACTCTGTGCTGGAGCCAGTAGCAGGAAGGACACCTCTGGATTAATGGTTGGCCCTGGGCCTGATCACAACAGCCTTATATTCAGGCTCAGCATCAGTTGTCCTCTCCCTTCCTCTCCTCTCCTCTCCTCTCCTTTCCTCTTCTTTCTCTGTTTCTCTCCTGGCTCCTCTCCTCTGCAATCCCCTTGAAAAGAGCAACCAATTCGAGCTCTTTTTGTCTGAGCTTCTTAATTCAGCCCAAGCACCGGTTCTTAGACAGGATCTGTTTAGTTGTGGTTTTGTTCCCTGTGGCAGTGAAATATTATCTGTTGTCAGCTCTCTTTTCATTGGATGATAGATCGTTCAGCGTTCTGTGATGCTATTCGGACAGTCACGAGCATAGCGAATGTGTGTGTGTATGCGTGTGTTTGTGCATCTTTGTGTGCCTGCAAAAGTGTGTGTATGTGTTGACAGAAGGTCTTTAGTACTATTCTCCTATTCTCCTTTTCACCATATGTTCGTTTATGGATGCTTGTGTGTGTGTGTGTGTGTGTGTGTGTGTGTGTGTGTGTGTGTGTGTGTAAGTCTTTCTGTGCATCCGTGTGCCTGAAAGAGTGTCTGTTTGTTCTGGCAGATGGTCTTCAACACAATTCTTCTGTTCTACGAATGTTAAGTCATGGATGCACGTGCGCGCGTGTGTGTATTCAAATGCATATATGCATACAGTATTTTTGTGCTAATTTTAGCTCTGTGTGTGTTATATCCCCTGTCTCTTGTGTCACAGATTGGCAACTGTAGGAATGTGACAGTCATGTCATTGCGCTCCAATAAGTTGGAGTTTCTGCCTGATGAGATCGGCCAGATGACTAAGCTTCGTGTTCTCAACCTGAGCGACAATAGGTAAGTCACACCTGATGCTTCCCTCTGGGCTCATTTGCTCTGGTCTGCCACAGCGCAAATGTCTGGACCTTCTGTCATTTGACCGGTGACCTGTAGTAACCGTGAGTAATCTCTGAAAAGTAAAGTTTCATGTCACAACACAGTGGGCCATGTGAGATGTCCAAGCAGGTTAATGTGTTCTAGTCATGGAACGGTAGATCTGTCCCCAGTCTTCGGTCCAGAAGTTTCCGTGCCTTTGTTTTGGAGTCTGTTAATTTCTCTTAAGTATCCCCATTTGTGAGCTGGCCAGGTGGGCGTCATGGAAACCTGGCCGTTTGTTGTTATTTTTATGACGGCTGCATTATGAGAGGTAAGACAGCGACTCTGGTGGCGCGACTGCGGTGGCGCGTTGCATTAGCGAGCACTTCCTCATTGCCCACGGCTAATTAAGAAGCCTGTTTATGAGATGCTTAGATGCTCTGTCTGTGTTTAAGGGCACTGGAGGTAATTAAGCATCATCACTTAACATGTCTGCTATTAAGCCTGTCCCGACTCTGTGGGCACTCCCGACAGGAAGGAAATGGGCACAGAAGTCATCCCAGCTCTACTTAATCGACCGCTTTCCTTAGCAGCTCATTTTACTTCCTTTATTGGCATGTTTTGCGTGAATTCATTTCTATTATCTGACAAGTCTTGTGTTGTAGGGCAGGGTAATATTAGGCTTTTAGTCTTTGCTGTTGTGTTTGGACTTGGTAAAAAAGGATCTGATAGTGTCCTCATTGAAATCAAGGCATTTGAGAAAGAGGAAGAGTTCCACTTGTTGGGAAATCGTGCTGTCTGACCATGTGCCTGATTTTAATTACTGTACTACAGTGCTACATGGAACAGCTAATCCCAGCCTTTGCAGTTAACATCAAATAAACACACACACACACACACACACACACACACTTTATCTCTCCTCTCCTTCTGTCTTTATCACAAACTCACATACACATGCTCAAGCACACCGCACACACTCACTCTGCCACACACCTAGCAGTGTGGTCAAAATGTCATCCTTTACACCTCTTGACAATAGAACAAGGAATTGCCTTCACCACCATTAATAAGGTAAGATATCCCTGGAAAGAGATGAGGGGGACAAAAGCATCATTGTACATCAGACACATCACAACTAAGTCACCCAGACCCGGAGTCTCTCTTTTCATAACTCAAAAAGAGGTGTCAAGAGGTGTCATTAGGCCCTTAGGGGACGTGTGTTCAAAAAGGTTGAGAAGCACAGCTTTAAGTGATGAAGCGGATGAGCTTGAAGCCTTTAGCCTGAGTGCTGAGTGATTAATGCTGAGTGAATCATCTTCTGCCTCTTTGCACACAAATAGGACAATATTTATACAGCGGTGTATATCATTTTCACACTAAGGTTTTTTTAATGTCTATATTCTGCTTCATCTTGTCTGTCAACAGGTTAAAAAATCTCCCTTTCACTTTCACCAAACTTAAAGATCTTGCTGCACTCTGGCTATCAGACAATCAGGTATGAAGGAGGATCCACTATTTTCACAGTGATGTACTTGCAACTCAAATGTCTCAAATTCATAATGATACAATCATTTACAGTGAAACAAGTAGTTAAGTGTACAGATGTCATTTAGTTATTAAGTTAATTTAGTTTAGTTAATTATTTTAGACTAAAATAATGTCACAGTCTGTGTTGTTCTGTATACTTTACTCACATTGAGACCATACAGTCTGTGTTGTTCTGCATACTTTGCACACATACAGTATGTGTTGTAGATCCTATTCATAACCCAATGTCCCCATGATGATCTTGCCTGTGTGTGTGTGACCTCTGCAGTCCAAGGCCCTGATCCCTCTGCAGACGGAGGCCCACCCTGAAACCAAGCAGAGGGTCCTCACCAACTACATGTTTCCCCAGCAGCCACGGCATGAAGAAGGTAACCAGATGATAAACCCCCCAGATCCAAAAGTGCTGTCAGTAGGAAAAGGAATGAGAGCACTGACCGAATTAGCAGCTAACACTAACTGAGTGGTGCACAGAAACTTAGTATATAGTTTTCTTCTATTTAATGCATGTAGAATGGGAATCTCTGATTATTATCCCTACAGACAGCACTCAGTGACCTCAAACAACCAGGCTGTAGAGTGATTCTCACCAAATTACTGCTTTTGTTGCTAACTAGTTGATTTGTATTATCCGGACATTGTAATAACTTCTGCATGCTATGTGAAGATATATTTGTGACAAACAATAAAAGATTTTCGAACCTTCAATCTTTTGTAAGAGATGGAGCAGTAATCTAATCTTCATGGCTCCTCCGTTCTAAAGATTATCAGTCAGACAGCGACAGCTTCAACCCTACGCTGTGGGAGGAACAAAGACAGCAGCGCATGACGGTGGCCTTCGAGTTCGAGGAGAAGAAGGAAGAGGAGGACAATTCAGGAAAAGTGAAGGTTTCCGCCCTCCCTATAGGATCTGCTGCCCAGGAGCAGCACATGCAGGAGTTTGGGTTCTTTGGGACACAGTGCAGTGCAGTTTGGGTTTGGGTTGAGTTTGGGTTCTTTAAGAGTGGTGGTACATAGTGCAGGGGTTTTGGTTCTTTAAGAGTGATAGGACACAGTGCAGGAGTTTGGGTTCTCTAAGAGTGATAATACTGTACACAGTGCAGGGGTTTAGGTTCTTTAATTGTGATAGTACACAGAGCAGGAGTTTGGGTTCTTTAAGAGTGATGGGACACAGTGCAGGGGTTTGGGTTCTTTTAAGAATGATAGTACGCAGTTCAGGAGGTTGGGTTCTTTAAGAGTGATAGTACACATTGCAGGGGTTTGGGTTCTTTGAGAATAATAGTACACAGTGCAGGAGTTTGTGTTCTTTAAGAATGATAATACTGTACACAGTGCAGAAATTTTGATTCTTTAAATGGTAATCGCACACATTGCATTGCATACACAGAGGATTGAGAGTTACATTGCACAGTGCTTAACAGATATGTCAGTGAATGTGGCAGCATGGAAGAGCTGCTTTTGCCTCACGGTTGAATGGGTTTGGCACATCAGAAATCTTTCTGCATGTCAACGAAGGCCAGGTGAAACCATATGTGCCACCATATGTGCAATAGCCATAGATAATGTACTGACCTACCTTGTGTAAGAAAATATTTTCTATCCAATGTAGCCACAATGCTATTGTTTTCTGTGTGTGTGTGTGTGTGTGTGTGTTCGTGTGTGTTCGTGTGTGTGTGTGTGTGCCTTTGCGCTCAGGTGGAGATAAACCTGAAGCGATACCCAACTCCCTACCCTGAGGACCTGAAGAACATGGTTAAGTCTGTGCAGAACCTGGTAGGCAAGACGCCTCACCCACTGGCTGGGGACAAGTGCTCCTCTGGCACCAACATGGAGCACCACAATGCTGACAAATATGACCCGCCATGGCCCATGCCACCCAAAGAGGTATGGCACACATATATGGCACATATGCCTATGATTTCTCATGTAGGGTGACAGACCATATATCTTTGTCCTCAAGGTGAAGCCTTAGTACATATAGATGTATACAGTATATATAGTACTGTGCAAAAGTTATAGGCACCCCATGTTTTGCTTCAGCAGTGCCAAAAGGACTGTACATTTTTATCTCTCACTTTCCTGAAGTGAATATTTTTGTACATTTATTGAACACAGTGATTGTGTATTTGAGAACACATAAAACACTTCTGGTTTTACAATCTGGTCTGTGGCCACCCACAGATTAGTTGCCCCAGCAGAGTTGTAGTAATCAACAAACACAAAGGGAAAACTGTTGGCTGAGACACTTATCAGGGCTGATTCAATATTTTTAAACTTAAACATCTGCGGATGGCCAGAGCAAAATGAGGAGCTAGGTCATCAAACACTATATTCTCACTATATTCTTATTATATCCTAATATAAAGTGAGAGGTAAATATGTATGGTCTTTACATTGCTAAACACTGCTAAAACAAAAAATGCGAGGTGCCTTTAGCTTTTGCCCCCTACTGTGCATTTGCTATATATATTGTGGCCTTGTCTCCTGTGGCAGGTGACAGATAGGGAGGTGAAAGAGTTCCAGCAGGCTCAGCTGGCCGATCAGAGTGCCATCATGAATTCCACCATCGATATCCCAAAGCGTAAAGACAAGGAGGACCTTACTGAGAGCTCCGAAGTAAGCCCAGACGTCTGGCCGTCTAACACCTATCCTCGATGTTAACCCTCCTCTGTCTCATATGAATCTGTGTGGAGTTCAATAGATGTCATGTCGGCTAGAAGAAGATTGTGCTTAAGAGAGACAGACTATGACCTTTTCCAGGATATTCATGAAGGGATCCCTGTTTTGCTGCTGAAGTAGTTTTCAAAAGGTGTTGGTTTAAGACGACCTTTGCCTGTCTGTAGTGTAGTAGATCTAACAAAGTAGATCTAACAAAGACCTGAGATAGGAACCCTGTTATTTCCCCCTAATTTTTGCCAGAAACTCCAGGGAAGATTGCTGTGGAACAATTGATATGCTAGTTGATGTATAGAGGACTTCACAGGTAGAGACGTTTTTTTCTTGAAATCTGTAGGTTGTATTTTCCATCTAATCTGCTGCAGCAAACGCCAGATGAATATTATATATGAAGTGAAACCTGTTGGAGGAGATACCATTTTAGTTTTTGTCTATTCTCTATTTGAAGCCTGCCAGATATCTTTTTTGCTGTAAGCTTGATTGCTTAAACGAGTGCAGTGAAATGTGCTTCTGTCTCATTGTGCCCAGTTGTGGGAAAGGTCTTTCAAGGATAAGCTCTCGACAGAGGACCAGCCCCAAAGCCAAGCGGTCAAAAAAGTTTTTGCGGTTGTGTTTTTCGACTCTCAGCCAGACAGGACAGGAATTTAAGAGGACAAGATAAAAAATTGAAGCGGCATCCATTAGCTGATATTCTGGAGTGAGGGGGGATAGTTTTCAAAGGTTAGCGTATTGAAACACGGAGACCCGCAAAGATCAGGAGTGCCTTTCATCTCCCAGTCTCTGGATGGCCTCCGCCCCAACCCCACGTCCTCACTTCGTCTTGCTCACATCCCACACGCCAGCAGCCGAGCCATTGTTTATTAGGAGACATGATCATAAAAAGAGTCATTAGTCTTCTTTGTGTTGGTGAAGCAGTGGACAACGTTTTAAATCATCTGCACAAATGTTAATGGCCCTGCAGAAATGTCATATCTTGGCTGGAGGGGCAGCTTAAATATGGCAGGGTAGGGTAGGGTGCTTGAGGCCTTTTTTTGCCCATAATTGACTATCTTCAAATTCTTTTATCTTCATGCAGCCTAGCTGTTAAATGTGGTCTTTTAGCGTCAGGTGTCTGATATGGTCTGGTGGTTGAGAGGAGAAGTGTTTGTGAAGCGGGCGGAAAGGTCAGCAGGAAATGTCAATGGCATGCATGAGTGTTGCGGAAGGCTCAGGAGTGAGTGAGGAACTCCTCCGTGGTGAGCCGAATCTTTGGCTCCAGTTTGATGGGCCTGTCAATCCACTGGGCCGTAATTTGGCAGCCGGATCATGGCACCAACTGAAGCAACACACACAGTCCACAGCAGGAGTCCACAACAGGAGTTGTGTGCGTGTGTGTTTGTGTGTTTCCTTATTACTGTGCCAAACTCTAGGCAGATAGATTTCGTTGGAGTGCTTGATGTTTATCCGTGCAGACCTAGTTTACATATTCAGATATAAAAAATAAATTCTCCAACAGGAGCTGTGATGGAGTCACTATAGCTCTTACTGCCATGTATATAGTATCCTACTCACAATCTATGACTTACTGAGGGAGGGGAATTTCTTCAGATCTCATTATGTGTTGCATACCAGTCAGTGCACCACATTTCCCTGTTTCTCCTTCTGCACACTGGGAAGAACAGTGGAGGTCACCTAGATTGGCATCTCAAGCCAAGCTCTGATGTCTTGTGTATGTTGTGTCCAAGGCCTCATGTTGCCTCTGTCAGCTAAAAGCCATTGGAAGGGTAGGTGAGCCTTGTTTGGGTTTGCTGTGCTGAAAGAGAACACGTAGCGCACTCCAGCTAATGGAAATGCTAATTCTGATGCTAAATGCGGCTAAAGCCTCTAAATGTTGCTAAATGCTAACGCCACAACCCAAGCAGGCTCACCCGTGCTTCCTTCTGTAGTCCATGCCAATTCCTCTCCATTCTTTTTTTGTTTGCTTGTTTGTTTTGCTCAGATTTCTTTACGTCAAGTCGTCCACAAGCTGCCTCAGCCTGAGAATGTCAGCCTGTCCATTGCATCTTCCTGGTTCTGCCTCATAGTAAGTGGCTGGGAGACCAGACATTTGGGAGAGCGAGCGAGATACAAGGAGAGAGAGAGAAAGAGAGAGAGAATTCAGCAGGGGTGCTGGTGGAGGCAGAGAATTTATTTGTCTAAATTAAACCCTAAGTTGAATTTAAACTGAGAAGGGTGTATGATGCTTGCCTTTTCCCTTTTCCCTTTTCCCCTTATTCTTTCAAAGCAAGAAACATAAAATATAATAACAGCAGATTTGAGCTTGGTACGTGGGTTGATGTTTTTTTTTTACAGTCAACACATACAACACAAGAATTTGAGATCGCCCACTCTAGACACACACACACAAACACGCATACGTGCACCACACCTCTGCCTGCTCTATTTCAAAACCACGCCAGACAACTTGACGGCTTTCTCTCTCCTGCTGCTGTTTGGTTTCTAGTTAATTAAGTATTCTCAAGCATAATGTGGTGCACAGATCCACCTGCCATATCAGTTTACCCACATCCCCGAAGAACATTTTGAAATATTGATGTACTTGTGTTTTGCTGGGAGGCTTCAGTGAGTGGCTACATATAACCCAAGGACGAGGCTTGCACAGGCACTTGAGTGGGGTGGGATGGGGTGGGAAAGGTGGGTGGTTGGGTGGGTGAGGAGGAGCCACGAGCATCCAAGAGATGCAAAAGGTTGCCTTAGATGAAGACATACAGTAAAGACAGACTGTGTGTGTGTGTGTGTGTAGGTGGTGTATTGGGAGATCCTTAGTATGAAATAGAAAATAGGGGAGGAAGGTGTAAGTGAGAGCTGAGTGTCTGATGTGTCTTGTGATAAAGCCTAGTTGCATTGGAATCAGTAAGTAACACACACACACACACACACACACACACACACACACAGCACACATACCTGTGATAAGTGTTAGATGGAGAGCCAGAGCAGTCAAGGGGAAAAAATAAGATTTGTGACAATCAAAGATGTTCTGTATTATCAGATTACAAGGAGGTTATCAACTGAATTTATGTCTGTGTCATATTACTTAAACATATCAGATTCCCTTTGGTGTGGAAGTTGCTAGATTTTTTTTAGAAGTTAAGTCACAGTAACCATTGACTACATCTGTATTGCATGTTAGCGTGTTTGTGCCAATCCTAATTGTAAAGTGATTTAGACAGAATTGTTTGTGTAATGTGCTATGGTGAATCAATATCGCAAGAGTATAATTGCTTGTAAAGTGACACCAATATCATTTCTGCCAGTGTTCCTCGTGAGTTACTGTGATGTCTTTAGGAGCCAAAGCAATAGTTGTACTGTATTATCTTACCCCTCTAGTGTGTCTGTAAGTCCCTATTCAAAGTCAGCTGAAACGGTGTGTCTGTCTTTGGGCTTTAGTTGAAATAGCAGGAGTCGGAATGAGTAATTCAGTACCTGCCTGTGCCTCACACTCTGATGATTGGACCATTAGGCAAAAGATGTTCTACCACTATAATAGTAACATAGTGACAAAACATACCAGAAGACATGACCTAACACTTTATTTGAAGGGGTCTACATAAGGGTGACATAAGTATGTTATAAACGTGACATGACACGTATCATGACTATTAATGACCCTTCATTCATGTTCATGACTGTTGTCATTAAGTGTCATTCGGTTTTTGAAATGCAGACTGGTATGTAGACTTCACAAAAACCGAATGACACTCAATGACAGCAGTATTAAACATGATTGAAGTGTCATCAGTGTTTATGATACGTGTCATGTCATGTTTGTGACAGGCTCATGTCACCCTTATGTAGACCCCTTCAAATAAAGTGTTACCCAATAACGTATTACAAGTCAGATATTGCAAACCAGTACAACAGTCTATCAATGTGGTGTATTTTTGTGTGGTAGTGTATCATAGTTACCTACTTGCCATGTTAGTAAAGGAGTCATTCCAGCATTGCTATCCAATGTTGGTGATGCAAGTGGAGTGTGAGCTTTGCCCACTGCCTTAGCCCACCTTCTGTGTGTTCTATCTCTTACCTCCTCTTCTCACAAGATTCTCACAGCATCTTGTGTGCAACCAGAACTCATCAAATATTAACAATGGAAAAAATTGAATGTCACATAAATTATAGATATCATAAAGGAACTTGAATTTTTCTTCATCTGATTTACAACAGGGCTTATCCAAGCACTCAAACATTTTAAGCTCCCTTTGGGGCTGGCTGTGTGCACAACTAGGAAGTGAAAGTGTGTTTTTTTTTCTTTTCCCAGGATTCTTTGGGAGGTTCCCCCAATGACATCCGTATCTCTGACATGAGACCCACACTGGTGGAGCCACCCATGTACAAACCAAAGGTTGTTTTACTGGGCAAAGAGAAGAAAGGTATGCTGAGCATGTCCAAATATACATACAAAAACACAACATGGAAACATTGCAGTTGTGAGTAGAAGTGTATGCGGTCAACCCTGGGCAGAAAAGATTGTGACTATCCAGCAATGCTTGGCTCATTGTTTCTAAAGCATCTCAGGCTCATGTAAATGTTGGAAAAGCCTCTAGGTTGCCAAGTGTGCAATAAACCTCGATTTTTTTGCAATGTTCATTTCAAATGAATATGCAATTCCTCCCTGAAGATGAAAGTGCGGACCTGCAGTCCCGAATAACTATATCCAGTGTCTCTTGGGAACGCTGTTCCCCTAATTAGGTGAAGGTTGTAATGACACACACTAATTACAGTTCATTGTTCAGAGGCTTACTGTAGGATTGCACAAATGATGGGTATTCAGAAAGAAATCCTTTTATAGGGAACAGAAATGGTAAACTTTGGAGAGAGCACTGCGGCAGAGAACAGGGCTGACGAAAACCAAGAGAGCAACCATATTATTTGGGCTCATTCAAATAATTGTGTGGCACTTTTTTATTTTTGTTTATTACAATGTTGTTATTGTTCTTAACTGTCAGAAATGGCACTCAAATTGTCCAGTCTGAAGAGTAATACAAAAGATCGCAAAATTCTGAAAAAAAACTTTCTTCAGCATTCTATACAGTATTTTATATTACATTGTTTTGCATGTGCTTGTTTCCTCTCCACAGAGTCTACAGATGAGTCAGACCCTGACAAGATGCATTGCCTCAACAACAGCGGCTCCTCAGCCACCTACTCAGACTACTCCCCCTCCCAGGGCTCATCTGGCTCATCCAACCCTCCAGGAAATGTCGCCGCCCTACAGGCGGCAGGCAAAGAAGGGGCGCTGCAGACCCACTGGACCAACAGGTGTGTGTGCACATGCACTGTATATGTATTTGAATTTGTAAAATATATATATTTCGGGTCATTTATTTACAGTATGTGTTAGTGTGTATGTGTGTATGTTTGTCTGAACTTAAGTAATTTCTCCTTTAGATTAATTAAGGCTAATGATCCTGTGGATGATTAAATCAAAATTAACCCCTCTGATTGATTCATTGAAGCAAAATGTAAAGTATCATTGTGCCAATGTGAAATCGCTTATTTCACAGTCGGTTAAAGTTAAGGTTTCGATTTTGAAATTGCAATAGTTTTCTTCTTTTAGTTTTTATTCTTCTTCAAATGAATATTTATTTAACCATGAGGGGTTTAGGGAAGTTCATCATGACAGCATTCTCACACAGTCAGAAGGACGACTAAGAAGAGAACCTCATTGAAATGCATGGCAATGAAGCTCTCAAAGTGGACCTGAAAATCTTACTCTACACCATTACTTCAAAGTAAATCTTTTTTATATAACCCCTGAATTAAGTGGTGATTGGAGAGAAAAACCCACCGAGGCTGGTCGAGTCAGACATCTCTATAATCCTTTTGGAGTTTGCACAGTCTCAGACGTCAAAGTGTCCTTTTGATGGGGATGTATGAGGAGTCAAAAAATGGTGGCAGTGTCTTCTTGCTTGCTCCCTCCATCTGTTATGGAAATGCATGTAGGCTCCCAGAGGTTTTTTATGGAGATACATATTAGTTTCCTTGTGAACTCCTATACGCATTGAGGTGTCTTACTGAAGACATCATCTCTCACTTCATTGCGTCTCTCTTTTCCCTCTGTCTCTTATCTTCTCTCCTTTCACACAATTTTTTGTCTGTCATCTTTTCTCTCTTTCTGTCTCCTTTTATCAAATTCAAATTCAAAAAGAGCTTTATTAGCATGACCGTAATGTAATACAGTATTGCCAAAGCACTGGGATGTATGTAATAACAATTACTGTAAAAAAAAAAGTGTGTGTGAATGGGTGTATATTTACAATATATCTACACAATATAATTTGTTCAACAGTTCCTTTGTTTATGGCATGCATACACAAATTCAGCGTCGAGGAGGAGGCATTCCTCCTTTTCTCCAGTCAGGTATAGAAGCCTCTCCTCATCACTCACTTGCAGGAATTCAGGGAAAACACTACTGATTTTTTCAAAGTATATGTTTCTCATGCTTTCGTAATTTGTGCACTGTGTAAAGAAGTGTCTCTCTGTTTCTACTTTTTTTTGTTCACAGTGGCGGAATCTACTTTCTTTTGGCAGCCATGTTTGTCTGTGCCTTCCCACTTCTATGGCCAGCTTATGTTCACTGAGTCTGTACTTTGTCAGGGTGGATCTCAGATTTTTGTCTTGAATTTGGGTCATAAAGTCTCTGTTTAGAGTCAAATAGAATTGCATTTTACTTTGCAGTTTAGTTTGATTTTGCCAAAGATTTATATAATTTTCCTTTAGTGTTTTTGTAATTTGGTTAATCCCAATTACAGTTGCTGCTTGGTTCTGATCCTGATGTGTATGTGTGGTGTTAGAATTTGTTGAACTCAGAACCAGCTCAGAACCAGCTGAGTGAGGAGACGGTTTCCTTTGCTCAACTCTTGGTATTGCAGAGCTTTAAAACATTTACCCAACTCTACTCTATCTTTCTGTTTTCTTTCCATCTTTACTTTTCTCCATCTGTCTTTCTCCCTCTCTTTTGTCCTCTTTCCCTTTTTATTCCTTTTCTACTCTAAATTCCATCTTCCTTTACTCTGCTTAATCTCCTCATCTCCCTCATTCCTTCGTTCTTTCCTCTCTCTCTCTCTCCACCTCTGCAGGCTGGCCCAGTCTTTCCCGAAACCCATTGAGACCAAACCTCTGCTGAGCCAGCGGGACACTCCCCCCTCCAGCACCTTGCAGCAGCGCGGGGAGCGCCGCCCCCTTAGTGACAACTTTGACAGCTGGAACGACACCCCCCACTATGACAACACAGGCTTCGTCGCCGAGGAGACGCCCATGGAGACTGCCGGGGGTGGTGGAGGGGTCGTTGGAGTTGGAGGCGTCGGTGGAGGTGGCGGTGGAGGGGGTGGCGTGGGCAGCAGCAGCGCAGGGAACCCCATGCTGGGGTCGAAGCCGCGTAGCGCCTCAACGCACGGCCGGCGACCCCTCATGAGGCAGGAGCGCATCGTTGGTGTGCCCCTGGAGCTGGAGCAGCCCACCCACCCCTTCCACGGAGTCCGCACCACCCCCGAAACCGAAGTGCCTCCCCCACCGCCCCCCAACCCCTGGCAGAACTGGACCCGGACACCCAGTCCTTTCGAGGACCGGACCGCGTTCCCCTCCAAGCTGGAGATCACCCCGGCCAGTAGCCCCAACCCGGACCGTAAGGACTTTGAGCAGGAAATGGGCGAACTGCCCGGTACCTTCCCACTGACCGGAACCTGGGGCTTCCTGGACCAGCGGGACTCCGGCGGGGCAGGGAGGGGTCACCCCACTGTCTACGCACATGGCCAGGGGGCACGCAAGGAGCCTGTCAAGACCACCTTGGCTATCAGCAAGAGCTCTGAGCGCCTTTCTCCAATGATGAAGGAGGTCAAGGCCAAGTTCAAGAAGTCCCAGAGCATTGACGAGATCGATATTGGATCCTACAAGGTCTACAGCATCCCACTAGACAGTTACAGCTCCAGCATTGAGAACCAGGGAAGCGTGGACAGACCTGACCTTCCTCCTCCCATGGAGCAGAGCATGTCTAGAAGCCAGTCGGCCCCTATGCTGGATGACGATCTAGATGGATTCACTTCGAGCAGCAAAGCCTTGCAGCAGCTTCAGCAGCAGCAACAGAAGCCTGCAATCCCCAAGAAAGTCTATCACTTCGACCAAAGCTTCAACCCACAGGGTCCCTTGGACATGGTCAAGCCTGAGCGCAGGGCACCTCCACCTTTCCCAAACACGCCCGAGTACATCAACCAGCCGGGTAAGACGCTGCCGAAAGAACTGGTGAGCCCCCGGGGTTACCGCGGCTACCAGGCGGCCGCTGACCAGATGTTCTTCCCGGGCCAGTCCCCGGTGAATGAGGACCCTATCGGATCGCAGTTCCCCCCACAGCCGGTAGCGCAGCCACGTTCGCGTCCAGGGTTCCTGCGCCGTGCTGACTCGCTGGTCAGCTCCACAGAGATGGCTCTGTTCCGGCGCGTGGCCGAGGCCCAGGAGATGCAGCTTCAGGCTGAACAGCAGCACTATGGTGGCCGGCCCCAGTTCAAACCCATGCTGGAGGCCCAGAACAGCTTGTCACCAATGGGCGACACACAGTTCCATAAGCGAAACGGTAGGTACGAAGAGGACTACTCATCCTACCAGGAGCCCAAGAAGCCCATCATGGGCTACCCCACTAAGAGCCTGACTCAACGGCGCCCTCTGTCTGCACGGAGCTACAGCACTGAGACCTATGGAGCGTCCCAGGCCCGGCCAGTCTCAGCGCGGCCCACTATGGCCGCCCTGCTGGAGAAGATGCCCTCGGACTACAACCTCAGCACTTGCAACGAGAAGGTCATCATGGACACGGCAGACATGAAGCTCCGGGCTATGCCACCCAAGCCGGAGGACATTGCGTCCAAAATGCCTGTGGACTGGAGGCAACAGCTCCTGAGACACATAGAGGCCAAACGCTTAGATCGGGTGAGTAAGTGAAAGAGCTGACACACCAGCAGTGGTCCTGCGCCAGGTGATGCTAACAGCCACACTTGACTAGCCATACAGGTTAAGTATAGGGCTGGACAATTAATCACATTTGCAATATAATCGCAATTTTGAAATTCACAATTTCGAAATCGCAGAGGTGCGCAATATTTTTATTTTGTAACTGCATAGACTTAATGCATAGACTTGTTTGTTAGCTACACTCTGCACTATGTTAAGGCCACACCAATAAAATTAGTTGGTTCTTGGATTTTTTCAGGAAAAATATGGAGCGAGCGAGCGAAATAAAAATAAAAATAAAAAAATGTTCTGAAGGTAAATTAGCATATTCACCGTTAATGTTCATTAAAGACATTTACTTGTGTGTTTAGGAAAAACTAAATGTGGCCTAATTTATAAACTTTCACACCTCACAGCACACTTTTTATCAGGCAGGTTTTAGGCAAAAGAAAATTAATAATTCTGTCATTCTGTATGTTATTTAAAGGTTTGACGGTTTGTCATTTATTTAAGAGTTTATGAATCTAAGCACCAAGCAAGCTGGTATTGATGTATGACGTATAATGTAGACTACGCCTGCTGTAGCCTACGTTCAAACTCATTTTGTCACAGGGCATTAGAACGTCGCATTGATTCACCAGATAGCAATTAGATAGTGACTAAAACTCCGTGATCAGCGCAACGGAGATGAACATTCATCAACGTGCAGTCACGTGAATCTAGAAAAGAGACTGTTTTTTTTTGCATGAGAAACAGAAGCGTGTGTGTGCGCGTGCGAGGATGTGAGTGTGTAGGCACATGCTATTCAATTATTTATTGATTGATTTTGATGGCGAAACACTTTCAATGTTTTTTTTTCGCCTCTCAATCAATGAAATATCAAACCTCACCTCCACAGAGTTGCACAAGCAGACTGCTCTCGGCACTGTGAGTAGAACTGCGCAAAGTTCTCATCCTTGTCAAATATTTTTCTCTTCTGATCAAATATTCTAATAATTGCAAACACTGGCCTAGCAGGATCCCCTTCTACCGGCATCTTTCCTCATATCATGTCTCTTGAGCTCTGAAGTTAAAGGCGCGACTTGATTGGTTTTCGACGTCACGTGAACGCAGCAGTTTTCAGTATTATAGGTATCAGCCACAGTGTTTTTTTTGTTCGTGTGAGTTCAAATTCAATTTTATTTTTATTTTATTTTGCATTTTTTTCAAGCGGCAAATCCGAGAACCAACTAATTTTATTGGTGTGGCCTAAACAAGGATTGGGGTTCAATGCAACAAGACATTCATTGATTAATGAGAATAGTTATTTTCTATTTTTAATTGGACCTTGAGTACAAATATGCATACTAATGAGAAATATTTGGTGCTTGTGGTTTTTATTGTGAAAAATCGCAATAAAATCGCAATCGCAATATTGGTTGAGAAAAATCGCAATTTTGATTTTTGGCAAAATCGCACAGCCCTAGTTAAGTATCCGCACTCAAGCCTATAAGGCCATTAGCTCGACATGCCGATTTAGTGTGGTCTCCAGTACTACTGGTTTGTCTATTGGCTTCAAAGGCTTGCTATTTCCAAAGGCTTGGTATTTCCAAAGGCTTGATATTTCCACAGTTCAAAGGCTTGGTATTTTCACCATTAGCTACTATATTTCAATTGCTTTGACATGCAGGTTTAAGGATTGAGTTTAGTCACTTAATCCTGCGCATCACTGGTACATGAAGACCCAAGTCACCCTTGCACTCTACTAGTTCAGCTTCACGATAATCACTATCACCACCACTGTTAAATGTGATCACAGCTTCCCATGATGAAACATAATTCATTCAGCAACCCTTCTAAATAAATCACATTTCCACAGCACACTATATTCACAGTATATTCAACTGCACACATATATATCACTGTTGTGCTGCACTGTATGATATATCTGTTAACCATGACTGTGTTGTTGTGTTGCCAGTGACGATGTTACTGTTGCTGTTACAGCTCTACTGTTTGTCGTAGCTCACTCACTAGGTTGCAGCCTGTATGTGTGTTGGCGGTGTGTGTGGCCTCTTCGCCTCCTCACTGCCACCCTCCCTTGTGCGACCTCTGTGTGACCTCTATATCTGTGTGGCTCACACCCATGTCACTCATGTCGCGTGGTTGTTTGTTTGTTTGTTTGTTTGTTCTTGTTGTCTCCTTTCCTTTCCTCTCCTCTCACTCAGAGCGCTGTCCTTAAGCACAACACGGTAAACTTCGGCATGCTGTACTCTGGAGGCTATGCAGCACCGCATGCCAGCAGAAGCATGACCATAAACTTTTACAATAACACAAAGCATGACAACCAAACTACACAGTGGCTACCTCTCCCAAATGTGAGTATCACGCAAGAGACTCCAGACTCTATGTAGTGAGTAGTCTTTTCACTAGCAGTAGTTAATATTATCTTCTTTGGCTATAGTAATGAAACTATGCAATATGAAAACAAATTAGCCTTGTGAACACACGTTCATTTACAGATGTTGTTTTTGTGAACAGATGCTTTACATATTAGGTCAGAAATAGTAAGAAATACTCAGAGAGTAACACAATTTCTCTACTTTGATGTTTAAAGGTAAAGCTATTCATAGCTCCCAGTTTGACACAGCAGTGCCTTTTATCAGGCCCCTCTCTCTTTACCTCCCTCTCTCTCTTTCTCTATTTTCTATCTATCTCAGAGATTCCTTCTTTTTCTCTAACTTTCAATCTCATTCTTTTCCTGATGCTTTCTTAGCTTCCCTGTCCTGTGTCTGATTTTATTCTCTTTCTCTCTCTCTCTCTCTCTCTCTTTCTCTCTCCCTCACTCTCTCTTTCTCTCTCCCTCCCTGTCCATCTCTTCTCCTTTTTCATTCTGTCTCAGTCTCTTATCTTTTTGCTCACTCACTGTCAGGTGTTGTTGTTTGCATGGCTGTGCAGTTTTTCAGTTCAAACGGTGCAATATTTGGTGTTTGTTCTGAAGGACCCACAATCCATTTACCATTTAAAAAGCAATCAGATGGCAGTCAGGGACAGCAAACGGCTCACCAGAAAACCTCTGATAAAGTGTCGCAAAACAAAGGCCAATATTGTGCTCTTGTCTGGCTTTCTCATATTTCTAACATGCGGCTTGGTTCTACAATAGCCATTTTTCTCCTGGAAGGAAAACACTTCCAGGCCAATAAAAATAAACGAGAAGAAAAAGACAAACCTCCACTTGATATGGTCAGGATGAGCTCGGCAGGAAAAACCTGTCACCATAGTTTCTATAGGGTTTTCATGTACTGTAGAAGGAACAACCTGTCACCATAGTTTATATAGAGTTTTCATGTACTGTAGAAGGTTTGTTCATTACAAATGGAAAAGGACAAAATCTAGTGTTTCTAAAACAATAACCTTTGGTTTAAAGGAGTGCTGTATAATGTTTCGTGTTTCCCTAAGATCTCTCTTCCCCCGTCAGACCCCCTCTCAGCAGAGCAATATTTTAGATAATGGCCAGGAGGTGGTGTCCCCCAGCAGCCAGTGGGCCCCCTATTCACTGGGCCGGAGAGACGTGCCCCCAGAGAGCCTGATGAAGAAGGTAAGCAATGGGATCTAAAGGAGAAATACAGTAGGATTCACACCGTTTTTCTATTGGGAGATCACTGAGTACTGGCTGTAGGGGAAAAGATTGTGTTATAATATTTCTTGTTAATAATGTTGTTTATTTTATTATATGACTCTGTGACACTACCTAACCATATATGATATGGCAAATCATAGCATGATGTTATAAAGTGCAACTTAAAACCAAGTTTAAAAACAACTTTTTTCAATATTGTGTAGAATAACAAAGCAAGAACTATTTTTTAAAAACTATTTTTAAAGGGATAGTTCGGTTTTTAACACATTGAGCCCCTTTTACAGGTTGTCTAAAATGAAATAAAGTGGTTGACACCAAAATCTTGATGATTGCTCCTGTCTCGGGTATTTGGGAATATAGAATCGCCTCTGCCTGCCTTTAAAATTGCTAGCAATGGGCATGTGTTGTTTCTATCCTTAAAACACTGGTTTTAAAGAAGTGCTACTCATGGAGTGATTAGTGGCGTTTGCTGATGTTCCAACCCAAGTATCGTAGCAAAATTCAGTTTCTGTCATGTTTTATTTGCCATTTTGTAAGTCCCATAGGGGTCTATTTGCCCCTTCATATAAACAAAGTGCCAAATAAAACATGACGGAAGCTTTATTTCGCTACGATACATGTTTTGGAACATCATTGAGCACCACTAACCACTTGGTGAGTAGCACTTTTTTAAAACCAGTGTTTTAAGGATAGAAACAACACATGCCCATTGCTAGCCATTTTGAAGGCAGGCAGAGGCAATTCTACATTCCCCAAATAGCCGAGACAGAAGCAAGCGTCAAAATTTCAATGTCAACCACTTTATTGCATTTTAGACAACCTGTGAAAGGGGCTCAATGTGTTAAAAACTGAACTATCCCTTTAACTGCCTTTACAAAAGTTCTAAAACAGAAACAGAAGTCTACCAGGTAAAACTGCCCAATTGGTAAATAATATCCATTAATTATAACAATATAGGAGCCTGTACTAAAGGCATAGTTGATAATAAAAATGTTCATGCATGTGCAATTTTAAGCCTAATAATTGTCAGCCTCTTTGGCATTTCATTTTTGTCCACCACCAGCAAATGATTTGGGTTGAGTACGGAAGCGGGCATTAGTAAGATGATAAACTTAACGCCAGTAAAAAAAACCAACACATCCGTAACTACCACAGGATTGTGTTAGATAACAGTAGGGCAATAAACAATATTTATGCTTGGTAGGTGATGTCAAGCAACATGTTTCCCTGGCACAAAACACAACCCCCAACTGTCAGGTGCCATTAACATACCAGTTATAGTATTCAGCTTGTTGTTTTGTGGTTTGGTAGGCTGTAGGACTGATTGCATGGTCTACTTCTGTTCATGACTTTAGGAGCCAGCTGTAGACCTTGTTTACCTGAATGACTATACTAAACCGTGACTAGTTGAGACAGATGTGCCTGATGCTCCTTGCTACAGCATGAGACGAATGAATGAAAGACAGAGATGACTCCCTCTCATGACGCATGCCATGCATGAAAGATTTAAAAGAATTACTTAAAAATTATAATATTTTCCAAAGGATTTTTTAGTGTTAGATGTCATATGAAATAATTCCTAAATGTTTTTCTAAGCAACATTGTGTGCAACAGTACTGAATGTTGCTACCAAGCATAACACAAAATGAACAGAACTGCTGATAAGAAGTGAAACCAAGAGGACACGTCTGCTTTCACATCTCTCTCACTGTGTTTGAAGGGGCTTGTATCCACAGAGAATAGCTGTCTAAAAGATCGTTTAAGGCTCCCATCAACACTCACACTTTTCTGATCTTTTCATCTTCAGGCAAAATTCAAATTTGAAGTGTCACAGTGTTTGTGTAGAGTGACCTTGGATTTGGCAGTTCCGGAACATTCAACCTGATTTTTGCATTCACTTCACTCATCTTCAGGACTTAGTGGGGCTTAGGTCCTACATCCCATTAGAGAGGCTGTCTCCATGTAGGGCTTTGTGATGTGTCTCCTTAACGAGATGGCTTCCATCTCCTCTTTTTGTTTGCACAGTGCTCAAGTCTCCCCCACATCATGCATTGTAATCTCTTAAAATGGTGCCTATGGCCTATGTATTAACGAGGCTACTATTAGATTAAGCCAAAGCACATACATGCCCTTATGTAAACCCCATGCTTGTTCCACTTGTATGTTTAGTCACATGTTATTGCCCATCTGTGTGGTTTTTGATGGGCGGCTTAATTTAGCTGTGATTGCCATGCTAGTGTTAAATGTCAGGGGTAATTGCCAACTACTGCTACTGAATCATTTCCCCGTCGCTTTATTCCACACCAGTCTCCCTGGCAACCATATTCTGTCAGGGTCTTCCTGGCTGTCATTCAGGAGATTTCTTTGTGCTGTTCAGCAGAGACATCATAAAGTAGCTCATGTTCTGAAGCATCCCCAATCCCAAGCCCACTTGTGTTCAGTCTAAAGCTCTCACAACTGATCCTAACCAGGAGGAAAAGAGGCAAGATAAGATGGGAAGCTGTTTGGTCAGGCAGGTGGTGTTTAACAGCAAAATGGGTCCTTGAAGAAGGCAGCCAACACAGTACCTGTAGGGTATCAAGGACCTGTATTTTAAGGTGGCAATATATGCAATTACTTTTGTATTTTCTTATATACAGTATCACTGTTATTGTGTGACAGTGAATAGAAGTGACATGCGGAGAATCATCAATTCCATTCATGTGAGTGCCTCCCAGCTCTGTCTGAACACAGTGTGGATGAAATGGAGGCAATGTAAGGGGTGATGCAGGAGGAGGGCTGAGAGCTCTCTCTCTCTCTCTCTAGGAGCTTCTCAGCCCTGCTGAAATGGTGCACAGGCCTCTAACCAGAGCCTTGTGAAGTTTTCTCCCTCTCAGTAGTGTGTCATGCATGCTGCCTCTTTGGCTAAATTGGACACGGAGTAAGAGGAGCCTTGTCTGGAGACTGGAGCAGTGAGAGACTGGGCATCAAAGCTGGTGTGCATTTAGATGGTGCTGAGGCTCTCAGAAGAGCAATGATGAGCAATAGGGCGGTAGAGAAAGTACAGGAAGGTCCTGCTGAATGTTTTGTCTGTGGCCGCTCCACTCTCCAGACCTCTCCTGCAGGCGTGGGTCATCTTCTGCTATAAATTACCCAATCCTCAGGCAGGAATGAACCCCACACAGGCCATTCTGAATGACTGCCATTCGAAATGACTCAATCCTCAGGCAGAAATAAACCCCAGACAGGGTTTGAATCACTGCCATCATCTTGGAAAGGTGGAGGTGACTTACTGTAAGACATGAAAGAACCAGAAGAGGCCAAAACTTTCTAAAGAAGTCTATAGTATAAGGCTGTATTTAAGTAGGGGAGTTACTCTAAGTAGGGTACAAGAGGAAGGTGTTAAATGTGAAAAGGGATTTTAAGAATCGAAACTCGTTAAGCTCTTCTATAGATTATGATGTTTGTTTATCACAATTTTACATAATTTTCTGAAATAATAATAAATATGCACACTTTCTAAACCACCGTGCTTAGACATGCTGGGGTTAATTGGCCATGTATGGTATGAATAACCTCTAACAGGTGGATTTTAAACCCATGAAAACAAATCATCATGCTTATTAAAAATACACTCTCTGCTGCCCCCCCCCCAGGCTGCTGGCCACCAGCCACAGACCATGATCATGACCTCGGCCACAGCTGCCGCTACGCCAACGCACCGGCAGATCCGTGAGCAGCAGCAGCAGCAGCAGTCCCACCTCCACCAGCAGCAGCAGCAACATCAGCATCAGCAGCAGGTGCAGCCATACCAACCGCCCTCTCAGCAGCCGTACCAACAGCATCATCATCAGCATCAGCAGCAGTCATATCAGCCACAGCAGTCCTATCAGCAGCAGCAGCAGCAGCAGTACGAGGGGGCCATCAACAAGATCTCCATCCAGCAGTACCAGTCCCCTCTGCCCCCTATGCCCATCACCACCACCAGCCCGCGCCCGCAGAGTGCCCGCTGCCTCGTCCAGACCAAGGGCCAAAAGAGCATGGACGGCTTTCAGGAGCAGGTCTGGTCCAACCCGGTGTGTTTGAGTGTAAAGCAGAACATAGACTCAGCCAGCATCAGCTCATCATAGGCTATGTTCTTGGCATCAACTCATATAGTAGTTAAGAACACTTCTGTTTTGCCATCCCATATGTAGTGGCAGAAGCCCTGAATGAAGCCATAGGTTGTTACAGCACATACACTCGTCTCTATGACTACGATTCTGACATCAGTAATCTGGACTAAGAACACTTCGGTCGTGATATAGAGATGGAAAACTACATTTTCCCTTCTGGTTAATAATACTAATTGTTAGAATATCATTTGATGCACAGTTAATGAAAGAGTGTGTGAGTGTCTGGTACAAACTATCCTCCACAGCTGTGATTTGATCAAAGGAAATAACTGCAGTTGGAGGCCTACTATACAAACGTAGGAGTTCATATTGCAGTAATATACTATAGTTTTATTGGCATGAAGTAATCAGTAAAAAGATGACATGTAATCTGTTTGATAGTACAGTTTGACAGCTCTTTTGAAGGATTGAAGTGTGCAGTGTCAGTGTGAATCTAAGATAGACTGGAGCGAGGTGTGATTTTGACGATGTGTCTCATCACCTGCCTGACAGTTCTGTGTGCGGATTGAGAAGAATCCCGGTTTAGGCTTCAGTATCTCAGGGGGCATCAGTGGACAGGGGAACCCCTTCAAGCCCTCAGACATGGTAAGACCTTGCTTCACATCACTGCATTGCACAACAAACAACTAATTTGTGGAAAAGTCATCCCAGCTGCAGCTAACAGAAGTGAAGTTTTTTTTTTTTAATGAGATCTCTCTATTTCTCTCTCTTGCAACAAATGTAGCTCTGCAGTTTTTTGTTCAGCCAGGATGGCTCAGATCTATGTTATTGCACAGGAGTTACCATGGAAACATGCTACTGCAGAGCACTGTATTTTGCTTTAGTTGAGTTGTTGCTACCACTGCATGCCTGCCTGGCAAGCCTTTGCTAAATCATTGTCGGCGTCATTGAAATGCATTATTTAAACTATTAAAACACATTAGATTACACCACTTTGAAAGGGGCATTGTCAGAAATTGTCAGACAGATGTAATGCTTTAGATCTGAGTGACACCATACAGACACAGTACATTCTGTCATATTTTGTCAGTTGTGGCCTTGTGTTTCCCGTGTGTACTCAATGTTTTTTTTCTTACTGACTATACACATGCATACACTAGAAAGGCATTCTCATTTGATCACAATAAAGGAATAACAACCTTACATTACTGAACTTAACCCATCTTGCTTTGCCCGGGTCTTGTAAGAACGTCTGAGGAGCTGGATGAGAGATGCCACAAGGAACACTCCCCCCCACCCGCTCCGATGCACAGTGGCGTATTGCATGGAACAGTATGTTGAGGAGATAACACACTGCAGACTAGCCTAGGCATCTGTGACAGATAGGCTGTGTAGCTCATGAATTGTACATGCAGATGTGAGCTGTTGAACCTTTGGTGCTTTTATAATCTCTGCCTTAATAGAAAATATTTAGTAATAAAATAACGAACTCTTCCAATGTTATTATAAAGTCCAAATACAGGCACTTAAATAGTGTGCTGATGACTGCTTATTTATTAATTCCCATCAGTTTTGGCTGCATAACTGATAGCAAAAGAAGTAGCCGCAATATTCATGAATCAAACAATCAATAAACTTGCAAAGCAAGCATCGAGATTGAAAGGCAAAGATTCTAAACCATCTCCACCATGTGATTCCTAACCTCATATCACTTTTGACTTATAGGGTATCTTTGTTACTAGGGTACAGCCTGACGGACCTGCCGCCAGTACGCTGCAGCCTGGGGACAAAATCCTGAAGGTAACTTTGTCTGCCATTGCCACACATCGTCTCCTTGTCTGTGAAAGTGCAGCTGTCGCCACATTGCCAAACAGAGGCTTTGCATGTGGCATCATGTCTTGGATGTGTGTCAATCAAGTAAGCATGGAGCCCCTGTTTTGACTGTGTCAAATCTTCAAAGACATGCTTCACTTGTATCAAAGTCTCCAGTCATTTGGCTCAGCTTCCTCAGCGTTTACTGTTTGAACTGAAATAGAGTAGGGCCAAATTGCTAGAAGTCAGTCTAATGGCATGAGTGATTTATAAAACTACACAAATACTACTTATATTCAGTGCTCTTCTCCTTTAACCCTTTTTCCTCAACTATCCTTTCTACCTTTCCGACTTTGCAGATTGAATCTGGTCTTTTTGTTTCTAAGAGCTAATTCTTACGTAGTTTAACATTTCAGCACAGATAGTGGTGCATTTTCATTGTTTGCCAAAAAGTTGGCCACATGAAAAATCTAGTTATTAATTCCTATGGAGATTATGGAAAGATTTATCTATAGAGAACAGTCCGAGCAGGGAGAGCATACACACCTATAGAAGAGAAGAACAATCAGTAGCTGTAGTCCTTGTAAAAGTTGCTCTCAGACAGTGTTTGTCTGTTTCATCAGTCAGCTTTCAAAATGTCTGACATTGCAGCCTACCGGAACACGCTAGGCTACATGTGTCCAAATAACTCGATGGGGGATTTCTTATGATTCCCTATAGTTATTGGCCTGTCTCTCTCTCTCCTTCTCTTGGTGCGTCTTTCTGTGTCGCTTTTAATGTGTGCCAGTAGAAGCCAGCCTCTCCCGCCCACATCGTAGCCTGTGAAAAAACAAGCCAAAAACGCAGGCTCTTCTTCTCTCCTCTCTCTTCACAGATGGAACAGAGCTCTAAAGACCAGCTTCTTTCCACTTTCTCTCCTTAACAGCATGATCTCCTCTTCTCTCCATTGTGCTTCTTCTCTTTTCCTCCCTCTCTCCCTCCCCTTTTATGCTCTCTCTCTCCCCCTCCCTCCTTTTCCCTCTCCTTTTTTTGACAGTTTGGTGTCTCTTTAAGTCCTCTGAGCTAGGCCTGTTCTGCTCCTGATGCCTGCTTCGCCCCTCCGCCCCTCCCCATGTCCATTGCAGATTGTTCAACCTATGCTTCGTTCTTGCATTACAGGCCAATGGACATAGTTTTTTACACATCCAACATGAAACTGCTGTGTCTCTACTGAAGAATTTCCAGAAAACTGTGGACTTGGTAATCTTGAGGGAGAGCACAATATGAATACCTTTCTTTTCCTTTTTTTTAACATCACGACTTCTGACAAAGAGCATAAGTAAATATGAACATGTGTATAAAACATTTTATTTTCCCAAATGGCAGCATTCTCTGGAACAGATCTGATCCATAACAATTTGGACCAATTCTGTTGCACAGCACGTCGCCATCTGAGAAACATGCATTCATGCACAGGCGTCCATACAAACTCAATTGTTTTTACATATATAGGAACATAGACATTTGCCAATTGCTGGACCAATGGCAAATGCTAGTGCCAAATGTAAAATAGAATACATGTCTTATATGGTAAAATATGAACTCAGCATATAATTGAAACATACTCAAGTCGAATCTCCTGTTAATGTGACTGCAGAGGTTATCTTCATCTGCCAGCCAAGGGCTGTGGGTGGACGGGATTTTTTTTTTTTTTTTTATCTCTGTTCATCTCTATGCCTTTGTTCATTTTGTACCTACATTTTCCTAGTAGCTACTCATTTTAATCTCAGAGCATGGAAGCACATTGGCGCTTAGAGGTACATTTACCATCAACACTGCCTCAACTTTATATGTATATGCCTTGTGTAAATACTAACATTTATTCACAAAGATGTGGAATGAAAGAAATGAAAATACAATTTTCCTATTTTAAGCTTGTGTTCTATTAAATAAAAAAAATATTCGTCCTGTATTATAATTACAGGACCATTTTTAATCAAATTAACTGATAATACTAATACTGAACAAGAGCATATATTACAAATTTCATTCCATCTATTTAAATCTTACTGTAAGACGTTTATGCCACTTACCCACACTGCATTGTGTGTCCTAGAATTTTTAGTAAGTGTTGAATAATGTATGGGTTTGCACAAATTAGCAGGAAAAAAGAGAAATCCCAAAGCAATATAGTTACATTCATTTATCTGCAATGACACATTTAATTGAGTGGGCTACAGCTCCCCCATCTGGTCCATTTGGATGAAAGAAAGGTTTACAGCAGGGTTTGCACCAAGTTCTGGGGGGTATTCCAAAAACAAAATGGGTTTGCCTGGTTATGTTAACCCAGGATAAAGGGTAAACCTTTGATTTCCGTTTCAAAATGACCAGGTTAAGTAAGTCACTATGGTCATAGAATTATATATCCTATACTGTATATATATATATGACTATAGTAACATACGCACTGAACATAACCTGGTTGGGGGTAGGTCTTGTTCCGTTTTGTTCAGGTTATGTTTAGGCAATCAAGTTATGTTTGGGTATGTAAATCCAAGTTCAAGGAGGCTGATGCAAAACATGTTGCACACTGACAATTGACATTGAAGCCCAAATTGTCCAAGCAATTCACTGTGAGGTGGTGATGATACTACGCCAAATAGTTTTTTTTCCTGACGATTATTTGTAAGAGCGCTACTGTTTCAGTGAAGTCTGTAATATTTTTGAATAACCTCCATCCCAGTATTTCTCACTTTATGCATTGTGGGTCCACACTTTCTTCTCTGCAAACAGTGGCTATCCCTCTCCATTTTTTTGTGACTGGAAGGCTTTTTTTTTTTTTTTACAGTAGCCTATCAGAGACACAGAACATTATCAGCGCAACTCCGTCGACGGGTGCGTAAAGTGTGCCTTGCACCAAAGCCACACTTAAACCCACTATGTGTAAGTTTTATTTTTTTCGCATGAGAATTTCTCCCATCTATAAGCGAAGTGGTATACTGCACACGTTTGAATAAAATGTATTAGCCCTTCCCTTCCCACAGTCCTCATTTCCCATGGTCCTCATTTTGAAAATGGCGGCGCAAAATGGATATTCTCATTTGGTACCCAGCCACATCTATATATAAATGGAAATTACCAAGTTTACGGGAACACTACAATTTATAAATAAAAAATGTACAAATTAAAATAAAAAATTTATTTTTAATAAAAGACGAAGATAAATAGAAGATAAATCCTACACATAGTGGCTTTAAATTACACATTAGGAATTTTCTACACAACATAGTAGTTAAAATGAGCCTTTTTAAAATATGACTGCTCTCTCCTCCACATAGTTTATTTATTTTTTCCGTGGTTCCCAACCCGGATTTGTCGGGAATACGATCAACTCCAGCAAACGAGTTAATTCATAACTGCAGTTTTGGAACCCACTGCGTGGGTTTAGTCGTCATGGGTTCAGATAACCTTAAGTTCAACTTAAATTCAGTGTTTGTTAAACCTCGTTTTTGGAATACCCCCTGGTCAGCCAAGTGCCATGTCATTTTTTTAGGTGTCCCTGAGGAATTGTTGTTTGTGTGTTGGTAAACAAACCCTAAATGAGAAATGTGAAGTAGTGCCAAAAGGACTTTAAATGTTTTCTGTAGAGATACATGACACTCTTTAAACAAAACAGAATAGAATAACACACCACACAACAAAGTAGTGTATACAGGAGCAGAGTGACTGCATGATTCTAAGTGCCATCACAGAAAAGAAACACTCAATGTTATCACTGTGATGCAATAAGAACTATCAAATCGAACTGAAATAATTGTGTTGCCCATAGCACTAGGCAGCCCCTATCATTTCATATTTGGGGAAATTCATTTTAAGCTTTAGCGTTACAGCATGCTTTATGGAAACTGTTTTATTGTAGTTGTTTTTAAGAAACGTCTTCGAAGCATGTAAATTGCTGGTTTTGGGGATTGCTTCACAGGACCTGATCTAACTTGATCAATAATGTGTGTTTTCGTAGGAAAACCAATCATTATTGAGATGACCGGTGCCACAAAATCCCTATTGTAAATCCTAGCAAGCCCCGTTTAAAAGATTTATTTTGAATAATGTAGCAGTAGATGTAATTTTTTTTTTATGTAATCTGAGCACCTCAAATTTATTTAAAACGTCCTGCCCTCTTTCTCCCAACATGTTCCAAGTTAAGCTTGAACTATCAATTGAGACACCAAACCTAAGTTTGGAAAATATACACTTCAAATACTATTGTGAAAAAGTTTGATAATATAAATATTTTTATTAAATGTTTTCAGGTAATAATTTCTTAAAAAAATATATTGATATACTTAGCTTTGCTCAAATTGTGAGATTTTATAAGGTTAACAGAAACAAATGTATGGATGAGGAGTATTTAGGACACGACGAAATGCTGTAGTACTCAACATGTAAAGTTATTTCTACAGTACCTGTGAATTTGTGTCATATAAACATATATATGTATATGAATATACAAAATTGTCATTTTTGTATGTGTTTAAAATACTATTAAATATAAAGCTTATATATGGTACTATTGCGTTAAATGGCAGTATTGATGTAAATACTTGTGAATGAAGACACCTGGAGATAATTTATTCCTATAGATTGTGAATGTACACAAAGCTTCTGCGGTGTGGGGGACTTCCTGGACTTGAATGCTGCTTCAGTTTCTTTACTTTCAGTGTGTGTGTGCGTGTGTGTGCGTGTGCGTGCGTGCTTGTAAAGAAGTCATTTTTTTATCACAAGGAAGAAAAATTGTTCAGTTTAGTTAGGGTGGATTGAGTGACATGTTATCAAACTATTTATTTGCACATGCACAAGTTTAAACCTTCCAGCTTCATTTCTGAATTAACACAAAACGTGTAATTGATAAAAGGGTATGCAGATGCCAACTGTACATATTTAAGATACATTTTATTAATAAAACTTTTGAAAAATTACAAAAAGTTAAATACTGTGCAGCAGATTACAGAGCCATTTTCGGCTTTGGGGAAGTACAGATTTTTTTTCAGTATCTAAGGGGTGTTTTGAATAATGTATGAAAGTCTTTATTGTAAAATTAATAAAACGTCACTATTGTTACTGTTTGTTATGGTCTTTATATTTGTGCATGCACTGGGTGTATTGTGATCAAACATCCAAAAACCTAAATAGCACCTAACTGTATTGTAAGGACACTAACCAACTGCCATGCTGGTAGCTTAACTCCTTTTTAAGGTTTTGACCAATCCGCATCTAAAACCTTCTTAGACATTAAAAGTGGCAGGCTCAATATGTATCGACATTTTAGCCAAACAATCCAAGAGAACTGATTTTCTGCAGGCAAAACAAATGCATACAATCCCATCATTGTTTAATTATCTTGTTATGTTGACACCAGAAGCATATGACAGTAAACAAATTGCAGTGTGTACTGTGATTTCGCCATGATTAAATCACTGAACTTTCAAACTATTTTTTTTTTTAATTATTATATGTAAACTTTTATGTAAGACTTATGTTGATTATTATCTCTGAACACACGTATCATTAAAAACTGGCAGGTTGTGCTGTGAATAGTGGGGATGCACCAGTTTGATTTGTCAGAAGGAAAAACATACATAAATGAGCATGCACAGAATATGGATATACAATCACAACTGTTCTAGCACAATTACAAGTAAATGGAAGTTCAATATAAGTAAAATCTGCTGGTAAAAAAGTAGATTTTTGGCAGAAGACCGACTGGAAAATAGTGTTGTTGAATTTCAGAGTGTAAACAATTCATTGTTAATAGGGAAACGAAAACATAACAGTGCATCATGCCTTTTTAAGCTGTGACGCATGACTGAAGACACTGCAACCACCAACCCATATTGAAGTTCATGGTTTAAGATCAAGTGGGAATTCTACTACGCAAGTACTCAAGGACGGCATCAGTTCCTTTGGCCACAATTGCTGCTCTGGGATTTCGGAAAGGATTTCCATCCAGCATCAGAGCCCTGTGGGGTTATGGAAAGAGGGGAGTACTCAATAATAGTACCGTACATGAAGTCCCAGTCACAGCACTGCGTAACTGCGTCATGAGGCTCCATTGTGGCACCGTCCTAAATGCAGTGCTCCAGTGTGCAGAGGGGCAGAGCTGGAAAAAAAGGCCACGACACACATTGCCTCTGAGGCTGCAGCATTGAGAGCTGGCTCTCCCATTGGCTCTCCCTTTCATTACCCACAGCAGCTTTCAGGTTGCTGACAATCACAGCGCATAGTAAGCTTGAACAACTAGGCTATTGTTGGAAGAACTGACTTTTTTTAAGTTAAATAAAAAAACATATATATTTGAGTCCTTAAAAAGGAGAGAGTGTGGATAGCATTCTTACCTGAGACTGGTACAGTTGCCAAGCTCTGGGGGTACTTGCATGAGGTCATTGTTCTGCAGGTCTAAAGTGGACAACTTATCCAGCAACTTCAACTTGATTGGGTCAATAGCACCAACCTGATTGTTACTGATCAGAATAGTCTCAAGTGTGGAAATCTTATATAGGACATCTGGAAAAGTTTTAAACCTGTGAGAGGGAAGAAGATGACAATTGGCCACCACACCACTTTTCTACGAGTACCTTGTTGTGTGTGAAAGTTGTGTAGTTGTGGGGTGTACCTATTAAATGACAAAATGATGCTCCTCAGTTTGGCTAGAGCCTCCAGCTCTGGTGGCAGTGCAGTCAGAAAGTTGTTTCTTAGGAGGAAAAAAAAAAATACATATTGTTAGTTTGTGAAGGTGGTGCTACCAGTCTGCCCGACTATGATGTAAAATATCACATCAAGTTGGTCATTTTCAGATAATGTTTACCTGAGATCTATGTGGCTCAGGTGTATCAGCATACAGAACTCCAGGGGGATGCTGGTCAGTTTGTTGAAGCCCAGGTTGACATCAGACACCGTGTCCTTCAACTCAACAAGCCTTCAGATGGGAAAAGGGGGAAAATCGGGATGAGTTAAAGATAGGGATTAATTCCTGGTGAGCCCAGAGAGTTGAAAGCTGGGTTCATTCGCAGCAGGTTCCGTTCCAAAGACTGTAGGTCATAATGCTGTCTTGCACCCAACAAGTCATGGAATTTACTACAGAAAAGACTGAAACCTCTATCTAAGGGCTCTTATTTGATAAGGCAACATTCTCAATGTACGGACTCTGACCGAAGTGCAACTAAATGAGCTAAATGTGTACAAAACTATGTTACTGTATATGGCTTCAGGTTATGTGTCAACGTTAGGCACACAGACATGTCATACAAATTCTCAAGTGATTTTTAAGGATAATGAACATCCCAAACACCTTGTTGCTAATATGAGTTCTAGTCAACAGACCTGGGGGGCAGTGCTGTCAGCTGGTTCTTGGAGAAATTCACACTGGAGACAGGGCTCCCTCCAGCAGCATCAAACACATCATCAGGTATGGAGGACTGCTGCTTTTCACTGGAGGAAAAACAAGATGACTCACAAGATATCTTAAACCCTTGACATGTGTACAAAGAATTAAATCAAGTCTGGAGTCTGTGAACCCACTGCCTTGTTCTTCAAGGTTGCAGAGTGCTATTGTTAAAAAACCCTGTACCCTTAAATAAATACCTATAATTTAAAGTCTTGAGAGTCTTGATAGAGTGCACATCTATCTTTGCTTGACTGGGCAGGGTCATGGCTGTACTTGGCTGCTCTGCACTGGCACCATCAGACTCTTCTATAATAAGAGGAGAGTAAAACAATTACTACATGTGCAGAACTGATTATTCTCCTGTGCTAGTGTCATCACACATTTGGTAATATTCATTATTTATTATGTATTATTAGTACTATAAATATGGATATGGTTACACTGTCATTAATTATTACTATTTCTATTGTGCGTAAAGGAGAAATCCAATGTGAGTCAATCAATAGCCCTATTTTTGTGGTCAACAAGTGCTGTAAACAGGAAAAAGACCAAGGAAATTCTATACAACACAGACCGAATAATACTAAATAAACACCAAATAACACTAAATAAATGGAGTTTAATTTGGCAATTTCATTTTCAGTTTACCTTAGTGATCCGATATTCAATTTTTCTGGTTCTTTTTTTCTACAAACAGCATTAAGTGACCTTGAACAACTGGGCTATTGACTGATTCACACCAGATTTATCCTTTTTTTCTGTTTTCTCCTTATTTTGTGCATCAGTCAGTCCCTTATAACCCTTACAATGGAAAATTACTGGGGTTTAAATGACTGAACTGAATTGCAAATGTCCCACCTTTGATGCGACTTCTTAGGTACTTGAGCAGTTCTCCGGTACTTTTCTGAAAGAAAGATAGTGACACAGACATTAGAGGCATTGAGCAGTTCTGCAGTGCTTTTCTGAAAGAGAGATAGTGACACAGACATTAGAGGCTTTGCCGGGGCAACAGGAACAGAGAGGGTGTTGTGCACCACCAGTGCCCAGCAGCCGGCTGCGGAAGAGACCACTCACAGTTAGGAGGTCTCGCCGGATGGTTCTCAGAGGGTTTCCTTCTAGAGACACACTCTTCAGCTTGGGCATGTTGCCAAGAGTGCAAGGCAAGCTGACTCATTCAGAAAGACGAGGAGGGAGGTGTGGAGCAGGGGGTGGCGGAGAGAAAACAAAGAACAAATGTTATCCACCAACACCACACCAAATTAGTCCATTCAGCCAAGAACATGCTCCAATTTACTAAGGTTATGTGTGTGCGATTACTGTGTGTTAATGTTACGACTAAATCAGAGCAAAGCAAAAAAATGTAGAGGAAAAAATGTTGTCGTTTTTTATTATTTTTTACGCCTTGCAGCTTAACAACATTATTTCACCCCGAGTAGTAAATTTGCACAATAAGTTAAAATGTCACATTTGACCCTGCAAAAATATATAAATAAGCAATTGCCCAAATGTGTCATGCAATGTCTATGACTGTAATATTGCCAATGCTGCTATGATATGGCTGTGTGCATGTCAGCAGGACTGTATTCATGTATATTCATTGCTATGGCATTTGCGATTCAGTAAATTACAGTAGGCTACTAGCAAGGTGGTCAGTCTTGTCAAATTCATTGTCTATTCTTGAGGCTTGACAGGTTGCAAAAAGGGTTGTCGTTTATTCTTACTCAGACACTTGCATGTTTTTTGTTTGTTAAAAATCAGCCATCACACACTGAAATGTAACCCTCTGTAATCAATATTTAGAAATCTCTAACATGTTCCTCCATTTCTATAATGGCTATGCAACCACCGCCCTAATAATGATTACAATGACGAGCAGTATGAAGACAGGTATTTCACCTGGTGAGGTCATTGTTGGTCAGGTCCAGGCGCTCCAGGCCCTCTAGCAGAGTCACCTCATCCGGCAGAGCCTTCAGCTTGTTGTCCCTCAGCTCCAGCACACTGAGAGCACTGAGGTGTTTCAAGTGCTCAGCCTCAATTCCTTCGATTTGGTTATTCCCAACATGGAGTTCCTAGACGAAAAATGACAATCCATCTTCACACAGTCTGTAAGCTTATGAAGATATGCACATATTTGTACTCAAAAGACATCTGCATACTATGTCCCTGAACTAATGATGGGGATCAACAACATCTTCGAACATAGTATTTAACAGTCAGAATCACTGGCTGTTAGTCAGAGTTGGGGCCCATAGTGGATAGTAAAAATACTACACTTTTAAGTGATATTTGTAAATGAGCTACAACATGAATACATTACAAATGGAATGTTCTTTTTCTCATCAAATCTGAAGTCGCACTTTGAGTGTTTTGCACTGAGGCAGCTCCGGAAGTAGGCGCAGTTTGTTATGCCTCAGATACAGCTGCTCCAAAGAATCCATCTGTGCCAGGACTGGTGGAATTGTCTCCAGCTGATTTTGAGTGCAATCCAACATTCTCAAGTCTATGGAAGAAAATCTACAATTCATTAATTTAGGAGTGACACAAAAGGTATGTTCTCTAATGTTAAGCTTTCACTTCTATTTTATGTGGTTAGTACCATTGACAGGTTGAACTTGGTGTGTATACATACTTTTCATGTTGCTGATTGAAGGAGACAGACTCTTTAACTTGTTGTTAGACAGGTTGAGCTTCACCAACTTTGTTAAGTTACCTATGCTATCTGGCACTTCTGATAACTGGTTGTTGGAAAAGTCCTGCCATTCAAATAACATTAATGTCATCAAAAATAAATGAGATAAGTAATAAACAATAAAAACTTTTTCTACAATCCAATTACAGAATTTAACAGATACCTACTATTTCATCCAAACTGATTAACTGGCCAATCTCCTGGGGAAGGCAGTGAAGTTGATTGTGCTGCAGTTGAAGACTTGTGAGGTTTGTTAGTCTCCATAGTTCCAATGGTAATTCTTTTATATTGTTATGACTAAAAAAGTAAAGAGAGAGAATTAAAGGTAATTTTGTGCACACAGACTTCTTGTCACGTACCTTTAAGCATGAAATGCTGAAAACTTGACATGAACGTACCTTAGAACAAGTTTCTGAAGTTGTTCCAATTCACCTATTTCTTTGGGTAATGTACTGAGATGATTGTCATGTACCTTAAAATTGATTTGATTCATTAATGCAGAGGGTTCACTTTTATCAGTGTTGTAGGAGCAAACACAATTCATTCTTTGCATGAGAAGTATCTTTGTTTTGTTTTAGATTAGAAGTTACCTACATCTAAAACAACTAGAGCTGGCAATTGTTTTATATCCTCTGACAGGGCATTCAGCTTGTTTGATGAAAGGATAAGCTTAGTAAGATCTGTTTGATCCCACCACCTGTCGTCTGCTCCGAAAGAAAGGTTTTGCTTGGCCTCCTCAGGTGTGTCTAAATTGAGTCTCCAGACATTGAGTGGAACTGCAAAATCAAAGTAATTTGGTCATGCTTAATGATGCCTGTCCTTCAGTATTGGGAAAGTTACTTTAAAAATGTAATGCAAGTAAAAATGTAATGTAAGTTACTCTAATTTAACAGTTACAGTACACTCCCTCAATACAGCTACAGCAGTGTTAGACTTCAACACTTCATTACTCACTGAATTATGCTTTGAATGGCTATGCTTGCCAAATTAAATATTTGACATTTAACAAAATATATACATTTCCAACTAAGCAGTTGTCTATTTGTGGGACTGATGGTCAATATCTGCACTTGCTCACTATAGCTAATTTTTTATTTTCTGCATTGGGCTGAGTCTACACCAGCAGCAAATGAGTTGAGTTGCCAATTCAAAGATTAAATGTTTCTACAGAAAATATAAATATCCAGGTATAAATCTAATCCTAAAGTCTAATCCTGAACATTTCTTTTTAAACTGGAATTTAATTACAGAGTTTACAATTAGCCTATGCTTTGTAATTAAATGTTGTTACATGTTACTCCCCCAACATTGCTGACTCCTCTGTAAACCAACTAAAATGTTGTACTGATGGGAGATAATAATGTAGCCTATGCAAACTGTCAATTCATGTCACACTTTTGTAGTCGCCATGTACTTGCGATGTCATGTCATTTTACCTTCTGTTAAACCACGTCCAGATAGATTGAGCTGGCCACTTTTTCTAGCTGCCTTTAGAAGCCCGCTGGGAATTGGTGACACGTTTGTTTCGGTCCTGAACCCAGCTCTAGAATCGATTTGCCCGCCCCTTTTAAAACGAGACATTTGGTAGCGTTGTTACGAACAAAACAAATAAATAAACGTAGACCGTCTATTATTTGATATACATTAATTCAACTCTGCCTTCCACACTCTCCGAGCCTGTCAAATGAGGTATTTTCTAACGTTTCATGTTGTGCTAACAACTGCAGATAGCATTTGCCGCGCCTTGTGGCATATTGTCATAACGTCATATGTTTTCCGCTTTGTAATAAGAGTCCTCTTAGTAAAAACGGCGATTCTCCAGTGAACGAGTTCAAAATACGTATGTTTTCTTATTAATTTATTAACTAATCGTGCTGTAGTAATCGCTTTATATTACTACTATTAAGATCACGTTCACGACTCTTCGCAAAACAGCAGTCATTCTAAAAGATTTTAACTTTTATTTTGAAACGAGACATGACGTTTATCTTTTGAGTCAGGTCATGCTTGGCTGTTAGGGAAAGGCCACATAAAGCCTTACTGACAAATTTTAGGCCGCAATTTTGTTATTAATTGCTATGCAAATTAAGCCACAATACTTTAGAACGCGAGTGTCGTTTGCCGTTTATCATAATATAATTTTATTTGGGGTAAGTTTGTAGATAAACAGTTCACTAGCTAGCCTGGTCTGTCTGATAGTGTTGGCTAGGCAGCCAGCTAGCGTTGTCCATCGGTCACTAGCAAGGAAACGAAAATGAGCTCAACGACTAACGTAATTCAGGTGACAAATGTGTCTCCTAGCACAACATCTGAACAGATGAGAACACTCTTTGGATTCCTGGGAAACATCGAAGAGTTGAAGCTGTTTCCTCCCGAGTGAGTATTTTTTCTGGTTGATGTGTAAGGAGTAATTTTAATGAAGTTATAGTCTAACGTTTCAGTAGCAGCGACGGAATGCTAATTGTATGTTTGACGTAACGTTAGATAGCTAATCAAGCTGTCATGCTGTAACTTTCCTGACCTTAGCTGTGAAACTGTGCGGTGATGAACTTGTCTGCAGTCATCTCATTCACAATTTGCACTAACGTTAGCGTTACTGTCCTCAACGATGACCCACTCTTACTTTAAAACCTGGCTTATGTTACTAGTCATGTTCTACAGCTTGCAAAACAAGCAGTAACTGTCCTAGATTCAAGTAATGGTTATAACATTTATACAATTTAATTTACTTCTCTTCGTTGTCAGAATATGCAGACGTTAGTTCTAACAGTTTTACATGGCATCATAAGTCTGCCCAAATGATTGCACTGTTGGCTAACTAGTTTCATTTTTAATGCCTAGTTATTCAATCTTGTCTTGGTTATACACATTGCACCTACAAGCTAACGTTAGAACCAACGTTACGTAGGTGAATGACTTGCCACATAATGACAGTACATAACGTTGTGGTTGGTAAAGGTAAGTGAATTAAAGCTGCCTTTATCTAGATAGCTAGAGCTTATTATGTCTGCTTCAGTAGTCATGAGTCTCTTGCAGCACTACACAGCGGCTGTTTAAGTTATATAAATTTCAACTAAATATTATTGAGTGGACGTAGAGATGCAGGTGAAAGAACAATGACAGCCTAGTTCTTGGGATAACTAAGGGCTGTGCCGTGCTCAGAATACATACGTGCTACGGCAAAGAGCTAACACGTGTATTTTTTGCTTTTGCTGTTTTTCACCTGTCGAATAAATCTGGCTGCACGTCATAACTGCAGTTAAGGTAGGACGTCTATGAACTCCCCCACTTGGGCATCAATGGCAAAACCAAGATGGCCCATTTGGAGATTCAATTATTTGCTTTTTGGTTTAGAGTATCTTAGACACCAAACTAGTTTCTGAAATAGTCATTGTCACTGATCTATTTTACACAGCCTTGTAAAACCGATTGTGTCAGTTACCGGAAATTCTGCAGACCCTTGTTTGTATTTTTTGCAAAAGCATTTATATTTTCTTCCAGTGATTCTCCCTTGCCTGTGACTTCACGTGTCTGTTTTGTAAAGTTCCTCGAGTCTGAATCGGTTGGCGTATCCCAGCACTTGACAAACACAGTCTTCGTGGACAGAGCCTTGATTGTCGTCCCATTTGCTGAAGGTAGGTTTTTGTCTATTTTTTGTGTTAAAATCCATGAAGGACTTGCACTACAATCATATTTTGTGTTTTGTGCATTTCAAAACTGCACTCTGTGTGTAACAGTACTAGCCTTGGTTATGCCTGGTTATGGTTATGCTCTATATCAGTACTTAGGACAATTGTTTCCAATTTTTTTGTCTAAATGGAAACCACTTTGGTATGAGAACGGAAAGAAGAGGCAGATCCCTGACTTTCATACACAGCACGTCTGACTGCTTGTGACATGATATGCCCTCTGCTCAACATTTTCTCTTGTCATTTTGTGTGTGATTTTTGTAGCAGACAAGAAAATTGAGTCTCCAGCTGATTGATGGTTGAAAGGTGTGCCACCTGAAGAGTATAACTTAAATGGCAACATCTGTTTAACTTTCTCTCTCTGTCTGTCTCTGGCCCTGATTTAACACCTATTAAGATCGAATCATACCAGTCTAGAGTTGGACGGAGTGCACCTTAGGAGTAACACACAAACACAAATCTAGTCTTTGTTCAACCTTAAGTAGGAAGACTAATTTCCTCGTGTCTCCATAATAAGGTGAAAAGCATGTGCAACTACACTAAATGGTGTGGTGTTAAAACTTGGGTTGAACGGATCTTTGCATGTTTGTGTTGTTTTTGTTTTGGATGAGGTTTTGTTATTAAGGTGTTTTCCCTCCATGCTCTCATTGGTACACCTCCCTGAAAGCATTTATACGACCCTCTCTGATAAACACACTAATAAAACAAAAGACTAGGTGTCAAAGCAGTGTAAAATGCAGTAGAATGTTTTTAAGTGATCCTCTCCAAATGATCCAGAGACGTGGATTCAGCGAAAGATGTTTTTAACGGTGGTCTTCTGTTTTTTGTTGTTGTGTTTTACAGTTCTTTTTCCTGGTTCTGCCAGTCCTAAATACCTGGCCCGCGCAGAAAATACCACCCAACCGTTTTGTCTGCAGATTGTCCCGTTTCTCAAGTGTTCTCTGTTCTCTTTGTGTTCTTCATGAAAACATAAAGCAAACAAAGAAAATATTTTTTTTAACAGTTAAATTTTGCACATTGCAGATTGCACATACATCCACGGATTTCATTCAAACTTCCACATTTTTCTTTACTTTATTCTGTTACTTCTCCTTAGCACATGGCGCACACTGTGATCTCAGTTAGAGGGCTTTTGCAGCTCTTGATTGCTGACACTCATGGCATTGCAAATGTCTGTTTTCGTTTGAGCATGGCCTAAACTCTACTACTTTTGAAAAGAAAATTGTAGCAAGCTGCTGTGTGTTGGAGCTGAAAAAAAATGTTTACTTTTTCTTTCTTTTTTTTTCCTTTTAAAGGTTTAATATTAGTGCTAAATTGTTGTACAGACAACATTACCACAAGCAAAAGCCCATTCAATAGTAAATAGTTTTATGTCTATTTGTGATGGTAAGTTTTTTCTTTTTAGCTTGTAGTCATGCATTTTGAATTTGCTGTGTCACTCCGAAGTTATAAACCCTGTTTTGTCTATCTTGATGTGTTTGTGTGCTTTGTAGCGAAGCAGCCGACGCGAATCGCTTGTTCATAAAACGTCTTATGAAACTTGAGAGCACACCCCAGTGGACTGCCGGCTGTGCTTGCTTTCATTTGGTTCATGACTTAAAAAAACAAGTTCAGGTGATAACATCTTGGCAGTGTGTTTAGTGACATTTTGTGTAGTACTATACAATCGTACTGTTAATCAGGGACCCAGTTTTGAGAAAATCTGTAAATGTGTAGAAGATGAGAGAGGAGACCCTTTTTGTGGGTCTGTGTGTGTGTGTGCGCGTGTGTGTATGTCTTTTAAGTCAGCATATTCCAGAGTGTATCGTAATTCTTTACTCTTATGGTCTTCTGCAGGCGTGATTCCTGACGAATCAAAAGCTCTGTCACTTCTGGCTCCAGCCAATGCTGTTGCGGGATTACTACCAGGAGGAGGGCTCTTGCCCACTCCAAACCCAATGGCATCAGTAAGTCAGAAAATATTTGTTGCACACAAACTTAAATACCTCATCAATGCATCCACACATACAACTTTAGTGTGCTTCCTGTTCTCAAAGTCTGCAAAGTTTTTTGAGGATATGGGATGTGTACTGCAGATGGGAGCTGTTCCGCTTGGTGGCCTCGGAGGTCCCAACATGGACCCCACTATGGGAGCTTTGGGAATGCCTGGGCCCAACATGAACCCACAGGTGAGAAACACTGAGGAGTGTGTGTGTGTGTGTGTGTGTGTGTGTTTGTGATCTTCTATGGATTCACATAATTAGTCACCCAGCAAAAGTGTTTTCTTTTTGAGTTGATGAAGCTTTGCATGTTTGTATTATCACTAGTTATATTAGTTGTAACATTTGGTGGAAGTGGTGTTGATTGAACTATTTTTTGTGTGTGTGTGTGTGTCATTCATCAGTCCCTGTCTGCTGATCAGCTTCTGAAGCTGATGACCTCAATGGACCCCAAGTAAGCATTGACACTTCTAATGCCCTCCAATATCAACACTATCACCTGGTTTAATCACCCATTCAGTTGTTGAACTTTTATGTACTAGTTCATTTCTTGTCTCCCTGAACTGCCCAGGTTGAATCCGATGGCAGCAGGACTGAATCTGAACCCTGGGCTGAAGGCAGATACCGCAAACAAGGAGATTGAGGAGGCCATGAAGCGGGTCAGGGAAGCACAGTCCCTAATATCAGCTGCCATTGAGCCTGGAAGTGAGTTTTTCCGTTTTTTTCTTCCCTTCAGGGTGAAGGGTATTTGTGTAAGAAAGAATCATTGTTTTGATTTAAGACATGGTAAAAACATCTACTTCCTTGCAGACAAGAAGGACGACAAACGGAAACATTCAAGATCCAGGTCCAGATCCCGACGGAGGAGGTCTCGTTCTCGCTCCAGACACAGGTACTTGTTGCCCTCTCCCAGCCAGCACTGCTGGGCTCTGTTTTTTCTGCCTTGTGTGCTGTGTGTCCACTACCTGCCTACTGAGCTGGGTTTTCCTGTCCCAGGCGCTCAAAGAGCCGCTCCAGACGCCGCTCCCGCTCTCGGAGCAGGAGGAGGTCCAAGAGCCCCAGGAGGAGGAGGTCTCACTCCAAGGACCGGGGCAGACGTTCCCACAGCAGGTCCAGGTGCGTCCTCCTCTCACGCCTGTTGTAGCTGGGGATCAGGCGACATTGGTGTCATAGCAGGAAGTTTTTTTTATAAGATATTTTTGGGGGCTTTTGCCTTTTATTTGGATAGTGATAGTGGAGTCAGACAGGAAATGAATGGGAGAGTGAGATGGGGCAGGATCGGCAAAGGACCACAGGTAGGATTCGAACCCGGGTCGGCGGAGTCATGGCACGACACCTTAGCCCACTGAGGCACAGCGCCTCTACATTGCAGGGAGGTTTATTGTCATCTACATAAGTTTTACAAGTGTATAAAATGGAGTGAAAATACATACGTTGTCTGCCTGCTGTGCATAAAAATGTGGGGGAGTCTAAGGGCTGCATACAGATGGGGTGGAGGTATATGAAGGTTATTAGGGATGTGAATCTTCATAACCGAAGCGATACGATGCGTATCTCGATACACTGCTAACGATTCAATACATAAACGATTCACTCGAAACAATCAGCAATAAGATACAATACGATTCTCCCACCTACTGTGATACAGTGCGATACAGTACGATTTGATTTAACACAATGCCATACAGTGCAATACGATGCGATACAATGCAATTCAGAATAAGAATAGAGAAGAATATAAAAGAATATATAGAAGAAATAGGCTACTATTTAACATTCTTGTCACTAAGTAGTGCTAAGTTATACCTTAACCTCTCTCTTAATGTTATGGCACAATTTCCGTAGACAAGTAGACACTTTAAAAGTTTACAGTTATTCATTATTCATTTTTATCATAAAACGTGAGTACCAGTAGCCTATTTACTTCCTTGGAAGATTTGACATCCTTTAGTAGCATTAACGTTAGTGCTCCATCACATTTACGCCTTCAGATTTTAAAATAGGTTGTGTTCCTTGTATGTTCAATTGCGGCACAGCACATTTTATTTATTGCATTGGATTTCTCCATCAGTCAATCACGTTTGTAAAAGTGTTGCCAAACACCAGACAAACCGGCAAGTGTATCAACTTCTATGGTTAGGCTGCCCGTACACTGAGTCTCTGACCGCTCGCCACCTCTGTTTCAAATAAAGCCTGCTGTGTGTATGCCCCAACAAAACTTGCATAAGATGAGTCAGGCAGAATTGGACAATGACAGGCGCGAGGAGGAGAACGCAGGCCAGCACTTGATCAGTTAAAGGTTAATAGATTAGTCGTTTTTTACCGATGCAGAGATTTTACATAAGATAAATCTCGATTTCATCCAAAAATGTAACCCATGCACACTTTTGACACCGATGCAACCGTATCATATATGTTCATACCAACATACCGATGGATCTGAAATCTGAATCTTCCCATCCGTAAAGATTATAGAATGATCTAGAGAAAGACAACAGCTATGGGGGGTGAGGTCAAATAACACCACTCCCACATTAACAAAGAGCCCCCACTGGCAACAGGGACAAAAAAAAAAATAAAAATTATTGGAGTAAATGTAGTGGGAGGGAATACTGTTAACAGCGAGGGAAGTGCTGTGCTGTGCTGTGCGTAAAATGGCTTATGGTGATGGCAGTGCACTGGATGCATGTGCACATTCTAGTAATGGTAAGTCATTGTCAGTCCTTTGCTGCCTCCACGAAGTATGTAGAATACTTTAAATAGGTTAGGACAGTCGGACAATCAGGCAATGCAGTTCTGTGAACCTAACAAAGAAGTAACTAAGGAGGTAGAAGGCTACTGCTGAAATATTTGAACTGGTTCTAAAGCAATAGCAATAAAAGCAATCTCGTAAAAGCTTTGGGCGTAACTGAAATGAAATGTATTTACCGTTTCAGAGACCGGAGGAAAGAGGAAAAGGTCCGAAAGCGCTCCAAAACTCCGCCGAAGAGCTACAGCAGCGGCCGGCGATCTCGGAGTATAAGTCGGTAAGAGAGCGGCCGATTCTTCCTTCTGTCTGATTGAAGCCGTAAACTAAAAAGGGGCTCCTGACATGACCTACTTCTCACTCAGTTTCAGTCAGTGAAAGCGTCTGCATTCATTATTTGTTGACGTTGAGTGGCACAATAAAATAAATTGCTAAAAATAAATAAAATAAACTTGTTTGTTAGCTATTATTCATCACTGTGGCTTATGAACCCTATGCCTATGCTAAACTATAGATATAAATACAGCCTTACTATCCTATTATGACTGCTTCTCTTTAGTAGACGACACAGGAGAAGCCGCAGTGCCTCCCGATCCCCCAAAAAGTCCAGGTCACCCCGCAGGAAGCTGTCCAGGTCGCCATCACCCAGGAGGTAAGCATTTGACCTGGAGCTGACATCTCAATACTCCCTTATCCCTGCTGACGGAATAATTGTTGGACGATAAAAATCAGGTTCAGTACATGGAAAAAACCCAACCTACCATTGGAAAGCAGTACATTGTAACCTATTGTACTCCATGATTTTGTACTATATTGGCCTAAACACTTCCATGAGATGAGTGGATAAATGTAAATGTAATCCAGCATGACGTTACTCATCTGCAGGCACAAGAAGGAGAAGAAGAAGGACAAGGAACGCGAGCGGGAGAGGGAACGGAAGGATGAGCGAGACCGTAGCCGGGACAAACGAGATCGCTCGCCCAGCAAGAAGAAGAGCAGAGACAAGGACAAGGAGAGGGAACGCAAGTCTGACAGCGAGAAAGGAGATGTCAAGGTAAGGAAACGCCAACAGCGGACTGTCACTCGGCTTGGCCACAGCAATAAACATGCGTGGTCTATATAGTTTCTCTGCTGGGTCCCTGATAATTGAAATATTTGTTAGTTGGACATTACACTGAATTCTACACCCTGGGAACATACAGTAGTGCCCAGTCAAGCCCAGGAAGAGGCAAGTGGGCCTAATGCTAATCATCTGATACAAGAAAAGAGAAAATAGAACTTTGAACTGATACCGATAATACCTTAATGCCAATGTCATTTTTTTTTAAGATGAATAACCGCTGAGCGTACTGTGCGTTCACACCAAAAGCGACCAAAGCTGCAAAATCGCCGGAAATAATTGACTTTGTATGGACAGGAAGCGACCAAAGCGATAAAAGCATCAAAAGCGACCAGCTGCAAAAGTTGAGCAACTAGAGCGACTAAAAAAAGTTAAAGACAGTTTAACTTTATGCAAATTAGCTATGACACGTTTCGGCTGCAAAACACTGGCGACCAATCGGAATGTAGACGCTCTTCGCTTGTTTGGCTCTCAGGGAACATACAGTCAAAACTCCAATTCAAGATATCTTTAATTCACCTCAATTCAAGATATCTTGAATTGGAGTTTTGACTAGTCAAAATTACATTGTAGATATCTTAAATTGGAATTACAGATATCTATAATTCAATTGCGGATATCCGTAATTCACATTGTGGATATCTGAAATTGAATTGTAGATATCTATAATGACGAACCCCATAGAAATGAATGGGAAAAGTGACGTCATTTGTCCTAGGAAGAATGACGTTGTGGATATCTGAAATTACATGTGTGGATAGGAAGAATACCGTTGCAGATATCTGAAATGTTAATTTTGACTAGGACGAACTGAATTGCGGATATCTCTAATACATATCCAGTTTAGCTTTTAAATGTTAACACGGCTTGCCATACAAAAGCGAACAGAACTATTTCTTGCAGCGACCGTTTGTGAGCGACAAAAGCGATTTTGCAGCTTTGGTCGCTTTTGGTGTGAACGCACAGTTAGACAGATAAACCAATGCAGCGAATGTCTAGAACAGAAAAGCCGCTTAATGAAATGATAGCCTATTCTACTGGTATATTAAAAACTTTTTCTGGTTGCTAGGTAACCAGGGATTATGACGAAGAGGAGCAGGGTTATGACAGCGACAAAGAGGAAGAGGAGCAGGACAAAGGCTCCGACTCGGCCCACTCGCCCCAGTCCCAGGAACCCCCACGGGAGAATGCAGAGGAGGAGGAGGCGGCCAAGGGCTCCGAGGCCACTAGCGAGGACCAGCAGGATGAGGACATGGAGATGAGCGACTAAATGCAGTCATCGCCATGGCAACCCACTCATGCCCCTACTCCAATCCCACCACTGCTATCCCACTCTCAACTACTGGACATGCAGACTAGTCTGCTGTCTTCTTTAAATACCCTGTCCTTGTGCTTCTGGGGATTTTTTTGAGCCAGTGATCTTTGCCTCCCCTCATACAAAGGGAGGATACCATACTGTTCTGCTGTATCTGATTAGTAAGTTACCTTCTAGCATGTTCAAAACGATTTGCTTTTTTGTATATTTGAAAATGAATTGAAAGAAGAGATTAGATTTCGACTTTTCTAGATAGTGACATGGAGGAAGGTAAGGAGTGTTCCTTCACGCCAACTATTTCTAGTTTGTAAGGGGCCTGTCTTATGAATGAATGATTGGCCTTCTGAAGCACTCATCTTTAGACTGGATAAGTTCAGATGTTCTGGTAGGACATAGCAGGTATTTTCCTCGAGACAGTCTTGTTTGGTTGCACAGTTTTTTTTCTTTTGGCTCAAACACGTAATTAGAAAGACCTGGCATTGGGTCTCAGCTTCTCTCTGACTGAATGAATCTATTTGTTTCATTTGCCTTCATTTCCTGTTTGTAAACGGTTGTTGATTAGGTACCACTTATTGCAAAATGTTTTACCATGAAATTCAATAAAAAGAAATCCAAATATATCCGCTTCTTTAGCGTTTTTCAAACCAACAGATCGTTGAATAGTATTCACCACAGTAAACTTTAAACAACTTGAGTCATTCCAGTGTGAGCACAAACCAGAAGATTAAGACCAGTGTGTTTCCTTAATTGCCTGAGCATTTTTATTTAGTACAAGTTCTTATGGAAAAGAGTCCGGTAAATATACAAGTGTAAGTGTGTGGTTTGGCCAGCCTGCAGCGTGAGGTGGGTCAGTGTCTGTGTGTCAGTGTCTGTGTGTCAGCTAGGGAGGGAGCAGGCCAAGACCCGGTCACATGAAGCTCAAAGTTGTGGCACAGAAAACTTTAACTACCCCAAAGCACTGGACCGGGTGTGGGCCGCATCAGGCCCAGTGACTGTGTATAAAGTACAAGAGTGGGTACCCAAAGGAACTAGCATTTCAAATGGGCAAAATCCCAAAGTTCATTGTAAGCCCCACACCCAGCTCCATGATTGGCTGATTTAAGCCAGATAAGACTTTGAGGAGGATCATTTTTTTTTGTTTGTTTTGTTTTTGCCTCACAAACCTGGAATAACACAACCAATTGACAGCAGGCTGGCGTGAAAAGTAGCAGATTCCAGATTCAAATATTGCTGCTTAGATTGGTGTGTTCCAACACATTCAGCAAAAGCAGTCAGGTTTCTGTGTACATAAAAGCCCTGTCACCATTTTCACTAGTACCAAAAACCTCACTTTGTGGGTATACATATTTACAGTTAAGGGGAGTTAGATTTTTCCTTTTCTCTCAAGTGTCAGAAGTGTACAGCATTAGTTTTAAAAAGCATCCCATTCTGTACAGAATCACACTTGAAATGGTTTCTTTCATTAGAAGTTGTTAATCTTCTTTACATCAATTGGACAGAAAATGAAACATAGCTCATAAACATGGATACCATAGAAACCTCATTCCTCACTTGAAACCGTAGTTGCTAATTAAGCCCGCAATTTGTTGGTAATGGGAAATTCCATTGCAACCAACATAGCTGATAACTGTTTAGCAACTGATTTTGGAAGCACAACCCAGATCGTTCCCATCTACTCAGCAGACGAGTGACACTTAACTGTCCTATGCCATCGTATCCCCCAGTCAACATATCCCACAGTGATTTTTGCATGAAAAACAAGAGTCCAACTCCGAAAAGAGATATTAACTTTAGGGAGAATAGTATGTATCATGTATGAGTATACTGACAATTTTTCCCTAATGAAAAATAACTTAAGTAGGAGGGGAAGTCTAAGGGGGGAGAGACTCCCAGCACACAGCCCTTATAAGGAGAGCAGCAGCAGCAGCATGGCAGTCACCAGCAGCCTGGTTCCCATAACCTCTACACCATTCACAGAGTCACCAATCCTGACGAGAAAATATCAGATCCCGCTCTTTAATAACACAAAATAAGACAAACGGAAGAGAACAGGATAGGATGAGGGTAGGGTTTGGGTAGGGTGGTTGAGTGGGATGGGGGAAGAAGGGAGTGGGCAAATGAGAAGGACGAGGGGATAAGAGGCAGTTACACCTTGCACAAAGAAAAAAAAGGGCGTTTCATTACCTGTAGAAATTCTATTTACATGACATGTCTTGATGCTATTCCATCTTTCACACCCACCCATATACATACGTCTTGAAAATGTACAACACCTTTATTATTATTAATATTATTATTATTGTTATTCTGTTCTTTAAAAGTTTATCCTACTATTTGTAACACAGTCTTACAAAAGTATAAGAAAACAAAGAAAAGCAGAGGCTTACATAAATCCTTTATAATGCCATTTTTGCTCACATCACAAGGTGATGAAGACCACGTCCGCCATTACGGGGTGAGGGAAAACAAAGTAAAAGAAAAGATGACTCACTTTTCCATGGCATTGTGTTTCAGAGTAGCACAGTACAGAGAGTACCATCGTCATTAAATAGGTCCGGTTGAGAGCACCACTTGGTTGCCGACAGACACTCGGCACAGTGCTTTGCTATGTAGTGCATTAAAGATGGTGCCCCAGGTTTATGTTCCACACACACACACACACACACACACACACACGTGTTCATACACACGCAGGTATGTTCACACCTGCACACGCGCACACACACACACACACACACACACACACACACACAATTCACTACCCTCTTGCGCAATATGAAGGGCAGTGTGTGTTTGTCGGACTTGTTTTGTTCCACATACAGTCTTTACCTTCAGTGCTTGGCTACAGGCCAGTTCAATGTATTCCCTTTTCCCATCAAACATCACATACAGCACATCCATAATATACAAAAAAGCTCCCTATGTTATTTTATCCTGTTAATAACACGACGGCACCAATGCCCTTCACTGAGGCCAACAGCAGTCCTGTTTGTAGCAAGAGGTGTCGACCTCTTGTTCTCTTGCTCTCTTCGTTGTTAGGATTGTAGGTTCAAAGGTCAGGAAAGCGGCTGGGATCCTCTTTGTAGTCATTAGGTATGGTGAAGATGGAGTCCTCAAACTCATCGTAGCGAAACTCCTGAAAGGTCACCGTGGCGGTGATTGTGGGAAACACGGGGATGTCTGTGGACAGAGAAGTGTTTGCCCTCAGTAGAGGTGTCGAAAAAACAGCAGTCCTAATAGTCTGGTTAGGTTACCGAATAACAAACAAGACCCGTCTGCTTTGTAGAGTGTCTCTTGATAAACATGCATTGTGGTGGGTGCCATTTCACAGACGGTAAAACACAGCAAACAGCATGTGCTGTAACAATATGAGCCCTGACTGAGACATACCAAATTATGTCAGTTTACAAGTAAAAGAATTATCAAACATTTTGTGTTTTTAAACTACCTGTAGTTGACATTGAAATATAAGGTAATAAATGATACCAAATATATGAAGCTGAGGTGTCTAATGAGCCAGTGATCCTTTTAAGAAGAATGTGAAAGTCAAACCTACCTAGTTTAACAGGGAAGCCAGGAGGAAGTTTCATTTGGACAAATTCTCTGAGTTTATTAAAGTGCTTGAATGGGGCAATCACTTCCAGAACATTTAACAGCCTGAAAGACATAGAACAACAATAAAACATGCAACATGTGCACTGTCAAACAAGTGAAACATTCATTTGTCTCCAGGCAAGATCATGTTAAAATCATGTTTAATTTAAATCACTAGGCAGAATCTCATGGCAACACATGCGGCCGTGGGATTTTAAGAAACACAGAGCACAGAGAAGCTGGAGGGAATCTCTACCAATCAAAGGCACCCATTTAAGTAGCTTTGCACTTAAAGATGTTGGGTAGGTTAGTACTTTCCCATTAATTTGTGGATAAAATAACGTTATCAAAACAAGATTGATGCCACATGAATCTGTGGCATTTTTATGACCACAGACAGTTGTTTTGTCCTGCTGTAGCCAATTAGATGTCTTGATAGTGTGGGTTATTATCTACGGTAATTCTCAATTGCAAAAATGACTTTCTGTACTTTGCAGGCCAACTATATAATTAAAATAATAAAAATAATAATAATCTTCATGTGCTTGACCATTGGGTTTTAATAGTTACGAACATAAGTTGGATGAATTTATTAATTAATTCCATTAATTCCCCAGCATCTAACAGTAGGACTCCATTGGGGCTCAATGATTAGACATATTTAGTATACTGTACTTACGACTCAATGCCCAGGGGGAAGTCCTGACTCATGGCCACTGTTGCCTTAAAGTTTTTCTTGCTCTCTTTACACACCAGCTCCCTGCCCAGGTGAGGAGCTCTGAGACACACAGAGTAAGTTGAAATTTTTACCCAAGTCCTTTGTGTTTTTAAATTTGACGTCACTTTGGATAAATACGCCTGTGTGAATGTGTTTGTTAAGTATTCAGTTGACAAACATGGAGCTGTACATACTTGCCATTCTCTGCTGTGATGTACTCCTCCCAGGAGATGGTGTTTGGAGAAGGAGCCGTGAGAGACTGCCGCCGCACCGGCTACAGACACAAAGAAAGAAAGAGATAATTAATAACAAACATTTTATGTAAATTATAACTGTAGCCAAAGAATGACATTATAAAGACCTTTAAATCTAATATTTCTGGATCAAGGGTCAAGTCGTTTATTTGTCACATACAATGAAATGAGGTAAAAGATGTAGTTAAATTGCTAAATAAAAGACCGAAATAAAGGCTACAAGAAAACAGATAAAGGCTAAAGAAAAATAAAAAGGACTAATAAAAGCACAGAAATAAACCTTTTTGCATTATGATCAGGATCCATGTCTAGAATTAGATTTTTTTCACAGGGTTAGCAAGTTTGTGTCCAGCACCTCAGGTGCAGTGTGTGCTTTAAAATCGAGTATCAGTAGGAGCAACCACTGTACTGTATTGTTGCTGGTGGCCCACGTCACCGGCCCACTGTCCTATGCCACTTATCAGCCGTCTTCTACCACCTGCTTACTGCCCTGCGCCACTGGTTTGCTTCCCTGTACACTGTTCCGCACGACTCTGTACTGTTGTCACACACTCACTCACCATCCTGTCTCATGGGCCTACTGTCTCATGCACTCTCCTGTGCCACGCACCTAATGTTTCGTTCGCCCGCCCCACGGGTTAGGTTTTGTCTGTGACAGTTGCCAAGAGCCAGAGAACAATGGTGCAGGACAGTGGGCGAATGGCAACGGCCAGTCACGTATGGAGGATTGTTTTTAGCCAAGGTGGTAATAAAATTAGCATCTTTAGGCCCACCCATGGGAGTGGGTTCAGCCTGCATCGGAGGCTGCCGCACAGCCAAAAGGATGCTGTAACATCCACCTGCATTTCTTCTTGAACAATGTGTCTGAACACCGTCAGAGCATAATATCTATGTGCGTTAGGTTTTTATGCCGTTTTAAAATGTATATAAATAACCCATTTAATTCAAAATCAAGTAAAAGTTGCACAGGTGGAACATCAGTAACTCAAAGAAGGAAATAGCTTTGTCCACTAGAGGGAGATGCTGTCCTACCATCTGATGGCTTCCCACAGAACACACCAAGCCCACCAACACCCACAAAAACACCACGTATGATGACTGTTGCTCAAGGACTGAAGGACTAACAAAGGAGGGGGAAATAAAGTTTCCAGGCTTTGGCTCTTGAATCAGACTCTTTGTAGGCAGCCAGGTAGTACACAGAAAGAGAGAGCAACAAGGGTTCGATCAGCAGCCTACCAGGGCGCTTGTCCAGAGAGGCGTAAGCAGACTCGGCAAGGATCATTCCCCCCCCTACCCCTTTCTCCTACAAACAGCCCAATCACAACCACATGCAACATGCATGCAAGTACAACAGTGGTGTAGAGATCAGAGACATGACTGGGTTCCATACTCTTTGGTTTCATTGCAAAGCTATTTAAAGCCTAAATGCCAATTTTCAAAACAGTACTCTGTTTTCTGAGATATTTGGAAACATTTGAAATATTTTGTGCCACCCACTTGCTACAGTCAAACTTTCTGCTTGGTGGACAAGAACACATTGCTCTGATCCTGTTTCCCAGGGGGAAAAAACAAGAGAAAGAACTATGTGTTCCAACAGACATCACGCAGTCTCCATCACTGTCTACCAATCATTGGCTAAATCATTTGTCAGCATTCCTAAAACAAGCAATTGAACATGTTGATACTGTTATAATTTTATCATAATTTTATGTCATTTTTTTTTTTTATTGGAGACTAGCTACATTGGAGAGCTGGCCAACAAGCCAATACAAAGTCAAGTTTTGATTAAATATATAATAGGTTCCTTTTGTTATGTTATAAAAACTCAGGACAGTCCTATTGGACATTCTGAAGGCTTTTGGGAATGACACAAGCTGGTTTGACATGCCGTCCTCACAATGGACACATTTCTTTTTTTATCTCCAGGAAAAGGGCAGAAACCATGGCAACAATGTTCACAAATACCAACCACCTCTACTGAGCATCATCTCTGCCTCCCACCGCCTGATCACACGTGGCAAACTCCTACCTGAATAGACTGCTTCCTGTTGGCCCTGCAACTGACCTGCTACCTGGACCCTCCCAATGTTTCCTCATGAATGATTTCACTCCTGAACTCTAGCATTGTGTCAGGCTGCTACTACACTACCCAAAACATCTGACAATCTATGGCTTGACTGCCCTTAATGAAGTGAGATATCCTGGGATTATTATGATGCTACAGCACCATAATAATTGACCAACTGCAAATTGCAAACCGTGCATGATCTACCCAAAGTTAGACCGCAACTGCTGTAAAATAAGGGTGCGTTTCCTCGCCTTTCCTCCTGTTGCTCAAGGTGCCCTCTGTTTTAAAGCGCCACGAGACATGCCTGTATGAGGCACTGAAAAATAAAACTGAATTGAACTCCTGTCAGCCTGTGTGTGTGTGTGTGTGTGTGTGTGTGTGTGTGTGTGTGTGTGTGTCCCTGACTAACCTCTCCCCCGGCCACCTCCTCTAGTCTGCTTCCTCTACTAACAGAGGCCTTGGCCACTGCCTGTGCTTATCTCCAGCAACTAGCAGAGTGGCCTTGACCACTGCGCTCATATCCAGCAACTTCAAAGCTTAGCACCACTTACACAACACCACACACACACACACACACACGTAAAGAGAATCAAATATTCTTTATCGGATTACTGCTGTTATTGGTTTATGAGTCATATGTTTAACAATCTTATGTTTTTTCATCAATATTCCACTGTCTTGACATGGATACACATGTTGTTTCTGCACCTGTGCGGGAAAAACTGGTAAACGTAGAAACTTTTGTTTGGTTAGCATTTCTGTATGTGTAAAATGTGTTAAAATGTGTTGTATATTTAACTTCTTTTTTCTTTGTTTACTTTAATTTATGCATCACTATTGTCCCTTCTTTAACACTCCAGTCAACCACTGGTTGTTTTAAATTGTGCTATAGAAATAAACACATATGTATGTCCACCTAGAGACACAGGCCTACACTTTTTTACAGCTACGCCATTGAACCATCAACTAAAAGTCAGGACAAAACACAGATCACTAAAGAGTTGCATGCTCTAGAAGTTAGAGTACACTGAATACACACTCAGATAGAGATACACAAATCCACAAAGACAAGCTCATGTACACATCTGTGGAGGCATAGACACAGACACACACACACACAATATATATAGGCTACAGCACAGAATCTCCTGCCTCAGAAACCCACAGAGCCTAAAAACATTCAACAGAGAACACACATAAAGCCAGTCTGACAAAAACAGAGAGAGACACATATACACACACCACACACACACACACACACACGTTGGGTAGCCACACGCTGAAGGGATCATTAAAGATTTCCAAAGTGAAATCCCTGTACTTGTCCAGGAAAGCTGAGGGATTGAGCTCCGAGGGCTGCCCAGGCTAAAGCCTGCACGCGCCCACCCACCCCCACCCCCACATCCGGCCAGACAGCTCCACATGCACACAGGCCGTGGGGAGCAGAGCTCAACAGCACATGGATGATTCCCATTTCCTGAGGGATTTGGCCCAGACGCTGCAGTGGTGGTGGTGGGCCCAGCCTGTTGTTGTGAAAGTTGGGCTGTACACATGCATGTACACACGCACACACACACAAACACACACACACGCACACACATATATGCACACAGACAAACACACAGTTATATATGCACACAGAGATACACAAACACCACAACACGCCCACACATATGAAATACACAAAACATTATACAGATACTAACAGATTAACAGATAAACATTAACAGTTATACACACGCGCACACATTTCTAAAGGCACACAAACACAAATGCATGCACATGCACACCCGTACATATGTACACTTCCATAAATACAAACACACACACACACACACACAGAAGTTCCCACATACACACACTCGCCACACACACACACACACACACACTTGCCAAACTAAGCCCGTGTGTACGCATAAGGCCCTGGTGTGCTGCTCTGCACTGGGCAAGCACAAGCCTGTGAGTGTGAGTTCAGTCATCCTTTCTGATGTCCCATAGCCCAGGGTCTAACCCCTACCCCACCGGCGCGCGAGCGTGTGTGTGTGTGTGTGTGTGTGTGTGTGTGTGTGTGTGTGTGTGTGTACCCTACTGCCTGCTACCCCAGAGCCAACTGAGAAGCATCGCCGGCCAACCACATATCACAGGCCAGAACATGGCAGCAGAAAATTCACTAGACACAGTTCATGAGGTTAACAGCAGCAACAGCAGCTGTTAACCTCAGCAGAAATCAACAACAACAGGGAGAAGAAAACAAGATTTATCAACAACAAAAACAACAACAACAACATGGACAACATTATTGGAAGTTAAGTTAACACATCCTTGGGTTAAACTCAGTTGTGTTCGTGAAGTGCATTGGCCAGTAGGGGGCGAGCTGTGAGCAGTGCCCATGCAGGAGACGACAACAACAGAGGGGCGTGGCCGTGGGGGAGCGTAGGGGGAGTGGTCTGGGGGGTGGACTGGGGGCATGCAGCGAGTAGTAAAATGTTTAACCCTGCGCTGAGGGACTGTTCACACATGAATCATAGACTGCTCTTCCAGTCGTGTCTTATCAGTGAGCACACTGACCTTGCTATTGATTACGCTCAAATAACTAGACAGTGACCACTGAGGGGTTCCAAAAACCTATATTGGTTTGCACTACTGAAGGAAACGCATGGCAGCCATTAGGAATTCTCTCTCTCTCTCTCTCTCTCTCTATCTCTCTGTCTCTGTCTGTCGCTCTATCCAAGTTTTTTTTCTAACATAACGGTTAAAAAACTGCTATAACTCCATGGAAAAATAATGAAGATTTTCAGATATAGACTCAGCAATTCTTGTCATAAGGACTGAAGTATAATGAGGTTCTAAAGTGAATCTGTTGATACCAATAGATCCAGATGTCTACCTGTGGCCCAAAGGAATCATGGGTATTCCTTTCTTCAAGCAGGAGACTTTCTTTGCTCTGCTCAATCATCTGATGCTAAATAACTAAACCTATATAACCACATGACCACATTTATATACCTTTGTAATGGTATATAAGAGTACACCTACTGAACTTTATTGCGTGCTTTAATAGGGTGAAAGGATGCATGTACTGTCCAGTATAAACACACTCTTGGGAAAAGGGGAACTGGACTGCAGGCACACTTTGGAGAGAGGCGTTTCACTGCAAGCCCATGTGTGTAGGAATGACTTTCAATTGGAAACGTGTGGGAATGAGTGTGGTGAAACTGTTTGTGTAGGGTATAGAGGTGGGGTGTGGGGGTGGCTGCATGACTAGTAGCAGACAGTGTGGCTGTTGAAGCTTTGAAAAGCGCTGCTCACCCCGAGCGTCCAGCGGGACAGCAGAGTCTCAGCCTTGGCGGCGGAGTCCTGCGGCGACACAGTATAAACAAACACCACCTTTATGACAAGGCAATCCACCAGCACCACCACCACTTCCACCCGCCCAGCCAGGATTCCTCAAGCTCAAGCCCAGATTGGGTCTCCTCTCCTGGGCATGAAGCCACCAGTCTTAGCCTTGAATCATTGGGGCTCTAGCTGCATAGTGCCTCAGTCTTAAAGGGTTTTTGGCTAAGCCACCAACTGGCCCAGTTGGACAGAGGCCTGGACTGGGTGGCCGGGGAAGGTTGGGCTGTGACTAAGGGTGGGACGACAGCGCACACACACACTCACACACACACGCGCGCGCACACTCACACACACACACACACACACACGCACGCACAGCCAAGCACAAGAGATGTTTCTAATTGTGAACCACACACAATGCCACATTATTCAATTCCGAGGCTGCAAACTTGCTGACTCATGCAAGCCAACTGCCCCAAAACTGTCCATGCTTAACAGCTTGTTTAGAAGAGGAAGTCATCTCTACTTCAAATGAATCAATAATAAGGGGACAGGAACAGGATCTGACAACTGTGTGGTGCTATGCAAACTTGTTTGATTCTTTAAATTGACACATAAGATATTAGAGAGAGCAGAGCTTTGCCTGTGGATGCTTTGCCTCTGCAGAAGAAAGAAAAAAAAAACTCTTGAGACAAGAGAGGAAAACGTAACTGGCGTACAGATTCTTGTATGTTTTAGCTCAAGAGATAAGAGTATGCGTGAATTGGCTCACCTCAAAATTCTGTTCGATGAGGTTTCCCCCTTTACTGAGGCTCTCCATGATGGCCTTGTTCCTCAGGATGTCCTCCTCGCTCAGGTGCTCACGGCGCTTCCGGGACTCCAGAACCAACCCGTTCACCAGGTAGAAGTCCGCCAGGAAGTTCCCCACACGCTCCTTACACACACACACAAACACACACACACACACAGATAAATCTCTACATATATACTTTAAAAAAGCCATGACTACCTCGCCACTAGTAACTCATAAAACAGTGACAACTAGCAATAAACACTGAGGGTATCATCACTATTTTAGTGCTATTACCAGATATATTGCAGTGTAAGACTGGACTGCACGTATTTGGCACCTTTAACAACTTTAAAATGAGTGGAAAAGATAGCTAAGCTGTGTCCCTGGGGAAGGGCTAAAAATAGAAGAGGGGAAGATTGGCAAATTGTGGGTCCTGACCGTTTTGTCTTCCCTGAAGAGCCAGCCGGTCTGCGCGCGGGAGAAAGTTATGGATTTTGTGGAGAGCGTGGCGGAGTAAATGTCACTGCTCATCAGGATGTCTACCTCCTCCTCAGTCTCCATCTCTGACTCCTGCTCGGAAAATGACACGGATTGGTATTCAGCATGAGGAGCAGAAGCACGCACGCACGCACACACACACACACACACACACACACACACACACACACACATAGAAGATGCAGAAGCAGGAAGAAGAGAAGTTCAACTTTAGTAGATCCTGACAAAAATCACCAAAAATAGAATGTATAATATGGTTACAATATGGTTACAACAATATAGTTAATAAACAAACTGTGTTGGCATGTTCTACCGTTATTTCCCAGTTTTATATTATCTATGGCGTTAATACATGGGTGAGGGCTACATATGGAAATCAATTCCTTTTTATCATTCTACTTTGGAATGAACTTATGATCTGTTCTGATTCAATAGGTAATGTTTGGTATATGGGTAAGGTTAATGCATGGTTTGGCTGATATTTATAAATTGTGCGGCTTACGTTTGGGAAATCACTTTAGTGAAAAAGTTATTAAAGGTGTACTTCTCAATGCTGGTCTAATTTTGGAACAGACAGGTGAAGGACTGTGTGTCCTGACCTCATGGTGGATGCGCTGGTACACCTTCTGCTCATTGTCTAGCACAACAAAGGACTCGGACGGTACGGCGTCTCCGTTGAAAATAAAACTGAGGTCGCCCCGCTGGCACTTCATGTCGGTGAAGTCGATGAGGGTGGTGTCAAGCCTGGATGTGTGTGGGCAGACACCAGAAGGAGGTTAAGGGGTGGACAGAACTTCATCTGAAAATGGATTTTGTTGCCATGGAGATGAATGGGCCTTGAACCAAGGCCATGAACCAAGACAAACCTAACAATGTGAAACTCATTTTAAAAGACATGCTATTTTAAGATCTTAGACAGGAACTAGACAGACACCTGAAAAAATCTGTTGTTTTGGCAGCTTAATGCTTCAACACTACAGAGAGAATAATTAACTCCCTAGAAAACTTTCTGGATTAAATGTTGAACTGAGTTTTGTACATTGGCCGCAACACATATAGCTGTATGAACTGATAATTAGAGACAGAAAAAATGGCTAGGTCTTTTTTTACAGAAAGATAATTAGACCAATTTTCCCTGCAGTCATTTGTTAACCAACAGTAGCATTAGTATAGGTATGCATTGTGTACATCTGGAAAATATACTGTGTGTCAGTGCTACTGTTGCTAAATGAATCCTGTGTTTGAGTGTGCGTTTGTGCATGTGCATGTGCATGTGTGTGTGTGTGTATATGTGAAAGACTAATAGACAGAGAGAGAGAGAGAGAGAGAGGGAGAGGGAGAGAGAGAGAGAGAGAGAGCGTGATGTTTGCGTGTGGTTACATGGAGTGGACAAGGTAATGGCTCTGCGCAGAGCTGCTGTTTGAACCTATCCAGCTCTTTCCGCTCTCCTCTGAGGACGGTGATTTCACACTCTAGTTAACAGGCCTCGTCATTAGTCATAAAACATGAAAACACAAAACATGGGAGGGGGAAGAGCAAGCTTCACAGGGAGGATTAATGGGAGGGCAAACACAATCCAGGCCACTTCAGACAAAGGCAAAAAGGGTGGAAAGCCCGGATCAAAACAAGTCTTTGCATAGGGGGCAGCCCTGGCCTACTGGTTAGGGCTTGAAATGGGTTACCTGTAGAGAGCCCTTAAGCATGGTTACCTGTTAAGAGCCGTTAAGCATGGCACCTAACCCCTTAATGCAATAGCAGGCGGCTCACTGCCCTGGATAAGTGTGAGCTTCCGATCAATGCGTGTTCAACGTGGGCCGCGTGTGTTAACAAACAAATGTTCTAGTTCTAGTTTGAAAGTATACCTGATGTTGATGCCCTGTTTGTAGATCTTGCACGCGTCAGATGGGAGGATCCGTGAGAGTAAAGGCACTGGGGAAAAACACCAATAAACACACACACCTATAAACTCACTGAAAACACATCATGGAATTTCAAGGAAACGGCGGCGTTCCACAGACCTGCTGGGCTGACACTGGGAACAATATACGCTGTGCTTTTACTAAATATTTAATGCACGTCTCATGGATGGCTGCCAAAGGAGGTCATTTCAAAAGCTCTCTTGCCTCCAGGAGCTGTACAGTAGTGGCCCCGCTCAAAGACACTCATTCATCCATCCACCCGTTCATCTATTCACCCTAAAGTTTGAGGGGGGAGATTGGGATTCCTTTAGGACTGCCTGATATGGCCAGAAGTGCTCATAATGAAACAGAATGAAGGTCCTGCCTGCTATGCTATTGCATCATTAGCAATGCAGGATAGCCGCTGAAACCTGACTAGCTTTCAGTTGCTAGATCAGGTTCTGAAGAGAGAAAGTGCTTGTCTCTATTTAATTAGCATATCTATAAGCAACTTCACTTCATTTGACTTCATTGTCAGAAATAGATCATAGAAATTAAATATGAATTTGGAAATGGCAACTTCAAACCCAAGGTAATTGTCATTGCAACTTCCAAGGCAGGAGACAAGAGACTGCATGTAGCAGATGAGGCAGTGGCAGCTTCTGAACACCAGGTGGAGTATTCTTCTTTCCACTTAAGGTGGCCACTCCCTTGTCAAATCAGAATGACCTCAGCACGTTAAATACCCACCAGGGCTGGTGCTTCCTGAAAGCCCAAGTCTACTCTCATTACAGGAAGACTATAGTAAACATCATGAGTGCTCCCTTAAGTCACATGGCCATTAAATAGGCACTGTTGTCATTCA
>JAGFZM010001390.1:13470-26770 GCA_017657215.1 Limnothrissa miodon | reverse complement strand
AGTGTAATGACTGTAGAGTGATATGGGGTAACGTAGTGTGGTGTACTGTAGTGTGGTGTAGGGTTGGGTATCGAGAATCGAGAGGAACCGGGACTAGCTTTCCGATTCTCCCGGAATCGTTGCAGAGTTTAACTTTCGGTCAGTTTCGATTCCTAGCCCGCCGACCGGAAGAAGCAGCTGTCAAACACTAACGAAGAAGCGTCCACTGGAAGTGTTTACATTTAACCGCGAGCTTTAATCAAACCAGAGCCTCTGGTCCGACATGGATGTGTGTCGGCAGCCCAAAGTGTGGCTTCACTTTACTAAACAAAACAGAACCTTTGCTAGATGCACAATTTGTGATAAGATTGTCTCGCGCAAGGAGGGTGCACGTCAAACATGATAAAGCACCTCCGAGGTCATCAAATAGAGATAAATGTGTGCCCCATATTTGTTGTGCTGCGCCGACCTGCAGTGTAGTCAGAATCCGGTGAGTAAAACAATACTACATCGGAACATCTTTTGTCGCCCTCTTACGTGTAGGCTATGTGTCATTTATATCCACCGTAAACCGTAAATCTGTCCGGTTTTCATCTTATGTTCATTCTGTTTACATAGCCTATAATAGCTTCGTGCATTCTCAGTAGCCTACTAACTAGAGTATGCTTCAACTTAGATTTCTTTCAACATGTTGACAATTCTGCACTCAGCATGGATATACTATACACTATATAACCGATCTAAAATGTAATTAATGCGGAAGAAAAGCTCCCACGCCATAATTGTATCTAAATTAGCTATGTACTGCTGTAAGAACTACTGGCTACTGAAAAATGTAAGGTTCATGTATCAATTGACCACGACTGGAGATACCATCTGAACGGGCGCACATCCTGCCTGAGAAGGCAGACATGATAATTTTCTTGAACAAGAACTGTCTTTAATTTTATAGGCTACTGTTACCTCCTGCTGCTAATCTGGACTAGATTTTGTTTATTGGCTATTCTGCTCCAGATTAGCCCATCAGTGAAAGCATGTTAAAATGTTTCATGAGTTTTTCAAAACATGAAGTTAAAAATAAAGTTAAAGTCTACCTCTGTGAAAATGTATTCAGCCTATTTATGATAGTTATATTCAAGTTCATAGATTTGATATTTGTATTGTAGTTTAAAACAGCCTGTGAGAAATTCATAGTAAATTTCATAAAAGGTTCATAGAATTAAAATTGATGAAGGTCAGACTATTTCATTCAGAAAGACCGTTGGATAGCTGGCTCATTTAAAGGGCCACTATGCAACATTTTTCATTTAATTAATCCGTTTCATACTGTTTAGGATGCTAAAATTAGTCATTACACGGCGAACGAACAGTGTAGAATGCGCCACCGTGGCCAATAGCGGTAGATACAGCACTTGCAATGTTCAGCAGCGCGGACCGCCTCCAATAGAATGCAGTGCAATACAATGCAATACAGCGGACTTTAGAGGGAGCTCGTGAGAGAGAAAAACAGAATGTTGCTTAGTGCCGGTTTAAAATATCCTTAACTTTTTTTGACCCTGCCTCTTAAAAGAATCGGAATCGAGAATCGTTAGGAACCGGAATCAAAACAAGGAATCGGAATCGGAATCGAAATCGTTCAAATTGAAACGATACCCAAGCCTAGTGTGGTGTGATGTAGTGTAGATTGGTGTAGTGTTGTGTAAATGTGGAGTGATGTGGTGTAGTGTAGTGTAGTATGGTGTAGTGTTGGATGGTGTAGTGTAGTGTGGTGTGGTGTAGTGTAGTTTGGTGTAGTGTAGTTTAGTGTAATGACTGTAGAGTGATATGGGGTAACGTAGTGTGGTGTACTGTAGTGTGGTGTAATGTAGTGTAGATTGGGGTAGTGTAAATGTGGAGTGGTGTGGTGTAGTGTAGTGTGGTGTAGTGTTGGATGGTGTAGTGTGGTGTAGTGTAGTGTGGTGTGGTGTAATATGGTGTGGTGTAGTGTAGTGTAGTTTTGGTGTAGTGTAGTTTAGTGTAATGATTGTTGAGTGATATGGGGTAACGTAGTGTGGTGTACTGTAGTGTGGTGTGATGTAGTGTAGATTGGGGTAGTGTAAATGTGGAGTGGTGTGGTGTAGTGTAGTATGGTGTAGTGTTGGATGGTGTAGTGTGGTGTAGTGTAGTGTGGTGTGGTGTAATATGGTGTGGTGTAGTGTAGTGTAGTTTTGGTGTAGTGTAGTTTAGTGTAATGATTGTTGAGTGATATGGGGTAACATAGTGTGGTGTACTATAGTGTGGTGTGATGTAGTGTAGATTGGTGTAGTGTAGTGTAAATGTGGAGTGATGTGGTGTAGTGCAGTGTAGTGTGGTGTAGTGTTGGATGGTGTAGTGTAGTGTAGTGTGGTGTGGTGTAATATGGTGTGGTGTAGTGTAGTGTAATTCCGGTCAACGCAACAGCACACTACCCTCCACACCCCACACCCCATTAAATCATCAGCTGGCTCCTTCCACACCTTCACTTCACCCCCCCCCCCTCACTCCTTCCACCAACCTCTGGCAGTTGGGTTGGCCCCTTGAGTCGTGGTTCTGCCCAAGGTTTCTTCCTCAGAGGGAGTTTTTCCTTGCCCCTGTTGCTCTTGCCCCTGGTGCCCCTTGTTAATGATTGGGAGTAGTAGTTATGACATTACTGTTGCCTCTCCACTCTTACTTCATACTGTAGGCCATTCCCATTTCTCTACACTATCTCTTTACCTCATTCTTCACCCTCTCTCTTTATTGCACAATAGACAGACAACATCTACATTTCACTACATTTTTTATCTTTTAAAAAAAGTATGTGACAATAAATATCCTTGAATCCTTTACCTGCTGTAAAAATGAGCTTTCACTATAATAAATTACACATTTATAACATATCCAGTCAGGTCAGACACAAACAAAGATAAACTCCATTAAAGCCGTAGAACTGAGGCAGATAACAGCATGTGAGGAGGTCATTGGCCTCATGTGTGACAGTCAGGCAGACACGATATGAACTCTAGTGGTAAGTCCTACATTCCCACTCAATCCCATTCCAACCAATCACCTTTAAGCCAAAGCACCTACCATTGAGGTGAAGGCAACATTTAATTAGTGCTTCATTGCTGTTGGTACATCTCCCACCACATTCAGACAAGCCTGGGTAACAACTCTACTCAAAAATCCTTCTCATGCCCCCACTCAAGAGGAACTACAGGCCTGTTTCTCTTCTCCCATTCCTGTCAAAAAGTGAAATGACAGTCTTCAAACAAGTCACAATCCCTCTATCAGAACATCCTTTCTAACCCAATTCAGTCGTGTTTCTAATGTGACCATTCCCATTGTACAGCACAGCTGCTCAGACCTCAGTACCCATCCTGCTTTCTCAGCAGCATTCTCCACTGTGAACCACTGTATGTTATTGTTCAAATTCACAAGCATAGGCATCAGATCAAGCCCATTGGTTTGAATCCTACCTCACTGGGCAATCCTTTCAATGTGTCTTGGCTAGCACAAACTGCATTTCACTACCTTGCCACCTGGGTGTCGCAAGGCGCAGTCCTGAGGCCAATCTTCCACTCTCATGGCAGCACTCCTATACCACTATACCAATACGTGTCTCAGATATTCTCTCCTGATACATGAATGAAAAAAAACATATCACCTCCAACTACACCTCTCTAAAAATCACTCAGCTTGTCCTCCCAATCAAGCAAATCCTACAGGTATGCATTAAAACTGACACCCTCTCTCTCTCTTGTGCCCTTCAAGGTTTCAAAACATCTGGGCGCTATGCTTGATGACCAGTTGACCTTTACCTATGTTTGTTGCTACTTTATTCAGCCTCAGATCAGCACAACCTAGCTCATTTATACTTGCACAGGTTATTTAGCTTATCTCGATTCAGACACCTTTGGTAATGTGTCGATCTTGGTGTGTGTGTGTGTGTCTGTCTGTCTGTCTGTGGGTGCATGTCTAAATGAATATGATAATACTCTAACCATCACTGACTATAGAAAATAATAATACTGTATTGAATATTGAAGAGTGAAGGAGAACTCAAAGGCATTCTTCAAATATAGATTTGAACTATGCATCAAAAAGTATTCAGCACAGAAATGCTCAAAATTGATTATAACAGATTATAAAGGCCCATGAGGTGAACCCTGCCTGACACTTTGACTTTTAAATGACTAATATGTTTTTCATGAAGCATCTTTTGAAAAATAGGCATAGTAGACCCAACTAATTATCATTAGTATATACAATAGTATATAGTTTATACAATATCATTAGTAGTGCATTACTGTCAGTAGCGGACATTTTGGAAAATGGCTTCCACGACCACTATTGAAAATGATTAATATGCAATAGTTTTTAGACTTTAGCTATAACGGTAAGGAGAGAGGATGAAGTTTTCCACCAGTCTTGCCACCTTTAGAAGAATCATCTTCCAGAATAGACCAATTTAAATTGTTAACTACAGAGGGTAACTCAGTTGCAAAGTGGCAAACAGACTTAAATGCAGTATTTTGAAAAGAATAAGATAATAAGACCCAACACCATTTGATATGAGAGGTGTTCCCCAATAGGTAAGAGTAGGCCAAACACAGCTGGGCAGCTCCCACATTAGAAATTAATGTCCTAAGTCCACAGAAAGACCTGACAACAGTGAAACTGAGAATGCCAAGCAAAGTGACTGGTTCAGACAGGTCATTTCAGTTCTAGAAACTTAAGCTCAGCATTTCTCCCAGACCATCAAGGCCTATCATATTACACTGTTCTTACCCAACACCCTGTTAATTACACCCAGCCAGTACACAGAGAACTTTACTTTACTTTAGTCTGAGGGTCAAAAAGGGTAAAAAAAAAAAATTAAAAAAAAAAGGTTAACGTGAACAATGTCAGCAATGCACTGAATCAGCTATACCCATTGCAAACTATTGTTTTAGAGATATTTAATGTCACTACACGTGAACTGGGGGGGTGAATGAATGTCCCTTCAATGACCCCCAATGTCCCTAAGCCCTCAACGACCTAGGCCTAGGCCTAACTGGTTAGAATCAGCTTCATTATTGACTGATTTTTGGCAGAGAATGTTTTGTCCACCCTGACAAGTGACCTGCTACGTTCAACACCATCATGCTGATTCATCTTAACAGAGCTCTCTCTGATTGGCCAGAGCAGGGAAGGATGGGCTGGGCATGCAGTTTCCTAGAGCTGCCCTGGTCAACTTCACAGGACTTACATCACACACACACACACACACACACACACACACACACACAAGGGCCGGAGGGGAGACCTGACCTGGGTGCCACCATGTCCTGCAAATACCAGCTGCTTAGAAAATACAAACAGTATAGTAGCAAAAATGAGCCTGCCACACTAAAATGAATGGAAATGAAAAGCATAGTGTAACCACAAATTAAAGCCACTATGTGTAGGATTTATCTTCTATTTACCTTCGTCTTTTATTAAAAATGTATTTTTTATTTTAAAAATATAATGTAAAACGATGGTAATTACCTCCATTAATAAATTGTAGTGTTCCCGTAAACTTTCAAAAACCGAAAAACATTTTCAAAATGAGGACCATGGGAAATGAGGACTGTGGGAAGGGAAGGGCTAATACATTTTATTAAAACGTGTGCAGTACACCACTTCGCCGATACATGGGAGAAATTCTCATACGAAAAAAATAAAACTTACACATAGTGGGTTTAAGAAAATGTCATACCAGTGTACCCTGTGTGGTGGCTAGTTTAACTTCTTTGGGCCAATACATTATTTGCATGGCCCTAAAGACAGTATTTATGTTTTGACATTTTCTGTTGTTTCAGAATCAGAAAAATCATAAACATTCTCCAGTGTATCTTTACTTTTTCTTGATTTTTCACCTTTTTATGCTTGCAATTTAAAGGAAGGACACTTATACAGTATCTGCACTGCATCCACCCACCCACCCAATCCCTGTTGGACATCCAGTCTTGTCAGAAGACCTTAGATCCATTTTACATCAACATTTTCACAGGGAAAACTAGCAGTGAGAAGGCTACAAGCTCAAAAAACCGAATAATGTAGATTTTTTAATCTATATATTATTTCTACAAAATCACTTGTCTGAATATTCTACATGTTGAGGCCATACTTTAAAATGATCCTTGTTTGCTGTAACCCGACCATCAATTTTTTGCAAGACCCGGTAAGAGGTACTCTAATGTTAAGCCCTAATCTACAAGAAAGAGCAACCAATCAGAGCTGAATGTCATGAGGAAGTGAGCCTTAAGGGACTGTATAGGAGCACTCACACCACCCTCTATTGTATCCACAATGAGGTTTATATGACTGATGAAAATATACATCTGCCCATCTACTGATTCTGTTGTTAAAGCAAACAAACACATTTTTAAACCATAGATCCTCTTCAACTGAGAGACTACTCAGGTCATGTCTTTCTGTCCGCCTCCAATGGTATGATGGATTAGAAAATCTAAATCCTGTAAGCTAGCCTAATTTTTCTCTGGGTCTCACAGAGACAAGCGAGCAAAAGAAGGAGCACAGGGCAATGTATAAGGACCTTGCTAGATATCTTCTAATGAATTCCCTTTCATGCAAGTACAAAGAGAATGTAAAGCCCCTCTCTATAAAGCAGCTCAGTAGAAAGGCAGCATGACACATCCATGAAGCGGAGGAGGAAGAAAGGATGCAGACTAACCCAACCCAAAGCAGCCTAGCCCAGCCCAATGCACTTGGGGAACCAAAGACCCGTGAACTAGGGGAGGGAGGGGGGAGGAGAGAGAGAAAGAGTAAGGGTATACATTTTTTTTTATTTACAAATGTAATGGTTTGAATACATTCTAAGAATTAAAAATCAATTTACACAGCAAATAGATGAATATTAACTACCCTGGTTGTTAAGACTAGTAAGGCACATTGTATTTGACATATAGTGCAAAGAGTCAGCACATAGGCCTTTTATGTTTTTTTTTTGCCAAAATAAAATGCACATTAGTCAACTGCCTTCTTAAAAACAGCCTTCTGCTAAGAATTAGAACCAAATAGCGGATAGCCTTCTGCTAAGAACTAGAACCAAAAAGTGAATTGGCAGCTAACACTAATTGATACTTTCAGTTTAATTATTCTAGCTGTTAGGTCCTTTCACACAGACCGCACTCTGTGGCCTTAAAAAGCAGGGCTATCTATTGACTTCACCTTTAAATTTCACTTTAATCCAACTATAGGGGCCTAAAATATCATAACAAAAAGGTTGCTATACAGTAAACTACTTCCAAAAGGACTCTTCACCACAAATCTTGCTATACAGTAAACTACTTCCAAAAGGACTCTACACCACAAATTACACATCTGAAGGCACAGATTAGGCCTGGTTGTTATAGACAGCAAGAGGAACATTTTCAAAAGGATGCTCAGCTGTTCTCTAGCCTTTTGCTGTTTTAACTGTGCAGACAGAGTTAAATTCAGTTTTTGCTGATCACAATATGAAGTTTCTCATAAAGCTTATGCATTATATAAATAAACTTTCCTTGTCTTTCTATCCCTCGTATCTCAACAAATTGGCTACAGAACAATAAGAATAAATTGTTTGTTGACATGTGATGTGGAAATCTGACTTAACAGATCCTGGCAGATTGTTCAGCAACAAAACTGTTCATAGGCTAATAGATTGGTATACAAGTTGATGATGACCCTCAAAAAGAGACCGTAATGTGGTCATGTTAATACTGGTAGCCAATGAAGTCTGCATTGCGCCTCATACTCATTCATTTCTTGTAACCAGCCGTGATACATTTCATCCTCAATCCTTGTTTTTTTATTCTGCACAGATGGAATTTAATGGCACCAAGTTGAAATGTAATACTCTTACAAAATTGCAAAAATTTAAGACTACATAAGTTGTAAATTTAATTGAAGACTTAATATTTTGAAGGGTCTGCAGAGACCTCAGAGTAGAGAGCATAGAACAGGTAAAAAAGAAAGAAAAAAAGGAGGGCAAAAGTGAAAGTGAAGGAGGAGAAAATGGAAAGGAAAAAAAGAGATTAAGCCTAGTGTGAGTATGACAAAGGGACAAAGGATACTTACTCATCTGTCGATCTCCGTAGCTGATGGCTTCAGCAAGGGGGCTCCAACCCTGAGCATTTTTCACCTTAACTGGAGCATTATGGGCCAGGAGCAGATGGGCACACTCTACACAAACACAATACAACAAAAACAATTAAATAAAGAAACTCTTTCACCTATGAAAACAAGAAATGATTTACACTTCAGTTTTATTTTATGTCAAAGAGCCAAGTAATAAAGACTGAAATGGAATCAAAACAGACATTCAAAACAAATTATTGACACAATCTTGGCCATGTCAATAATTTCCAATTTACCCATTTTGCCTTTTCTCTTCAAATAAAAAAAAAACAAAACAGGGATAAGATGTGAAAAAAAAAGAAAGCCTGCCCTACTACATGCCATACCAGATTGCATCATCATGATTCAAAGTCTTTGTCAGCCATGCCACAGGTGATACACAAAGGTACTGTTTGTTTTGTCTGGATCTGACCCAAGTGTAAGAAAACAAGGTCAACAAAGAAGCCGAAAAGGTGGGACCTCCTCTTAAATCCCTTATGTTTATTGAGCTATAGTACGACATGAGCAGAAACAAATGTATGTCATGGCAACACACACACACACAAAAAAACAATTTAACTAAATGCTAGCACAGGGCCTACGGAGACTCTGAAATTGATCTGACCAAGAAGAGAGATTTGGGTGTTCAAAATCACATCTTTAAATTCTCATGAATAATTGGCTCTTTCTGGGCCATAAAATACAAAATACAGTACCATACAAAATACAGTAATCTGTATTTTAAGAAGAGCTAGTGAAGAGCTCCTAAGCTTCCTAATGCTGCACTCTGTTCACAAACACTGTAAAATTAAGTGCGCTTCAGTCACACATGGTCATACAAAGACTACTGCTTTATTACAGTTATACCAGTTAAGATTATTTATAATTATAAATCCACATAAACAACCGAATTGTCTTCAAGTCTGACTTCAAGAAAACGAAAACAATAAAGACAGCAAAATTAAGAGTACGGCCTTACTAATTCATTGCTATTTTTGCACAACTTTCTTTTTTCCTTTTAAACTTCCCCAACAGGCACAAAAGCAGGGCCTGGAAGCTAATTTTAACATCAATCTGACACCGTCCCAAAGCAGGCATAAGCTCTAATTTTGGGCTGGAAACTTAGCTTCTCTTGGGAAGACCTCTTGCACAGGACGTCTATGAAAGCCTACTGTAAGTGACAGCGTTCACACCAAGCTGGCTGGAAGCGGGGAAAATTAGCATACTCTTTAAGTAGGAAACATAGAATGGAAAAGCCTTTTTGGCTTTTATCAGAAGAGGTTATGCATGGTCCAATAGGAAGCATGGTTTTGGCCCTTTTTCACAGAAAAACTAGAACTGATCTTCACTAAAACATGGATGAATTAGAACAAAACATGAGGTGTCCAACAGAACAGAGTTCAATTGTGGTTGTTTGGAAGGGAGCCATTAAGCTAAAAGAACCATTTCAATACCTAGCCTAAATATATTGCTTTAATTGGGCTTGTAAAATAGCACTTCAGCTTATATTAGATCAAATAAAGTTGAATATATTCAATTTTAACATCGGGAAACAAAATGCAATACTTTGTTCATTCATTCTATGTCCCCTTTAAAGGCATCCCAGACAAATTCAGATCTGCCTTTGGACAAAGTTGAACAAAACACATTTTATGAGTTTAACAGCACTAGAGGTTTCTGAATCCTAGTCGCTGAACCAAAAACACAGTACCCATGGCCAAAACCAAAATAAAATGTTCAAGCCATAAGGAAACTGCAAATAACTGCAGTGCATAAAGCAACAAGCTCTGGGTTTTTTTTTTTGTCAAAAAACTACAGAAGTGCCCTACTGACTTTCTTTAAAGGCCAAGTTAGTTGTCTGATTTCTGATAAAGATTTCAAGGTGAACTGGCTACTTTATATGGTGACATTAGCAGGTAATGGTATTCTTCGGCTTACTTTACTATACACTTCTGATAAATGGGAGATTAGCAGAAACATGAATTAGCATCAACTCCAGAAACGAATTGTTGATCAGTTAGTGGACAGGCAATCTGACTCCAAATGGTCATCTGCTGCCCAGTGAATCGATGGCAGCTCTGCCATAGTCCCAACCCGGACCACATACTTCTAATGCAGGATGTGACGAAAGCAGCAGAAAGTGCAACGGATGCTTCAGCGCATCAGTTGCAGCCAGGGCCAGCATGAGAGCAACACACCCTTCTACCCCCATCCTCATGCCCTCAGCAGTGACGTAAGCCCACGAGCAGGCACCCTCACCCCTCTGGCCTATATTTTCCTGCCGCCTGGATTGTGTAATGCGAACAGCATTTAGTAGAAATGCTTTATGTAATGGCGACACGGACACATGCTTTAGCAAATCTCCCGTTTGCCCGGCCACAGCCCAGTGAACTGCCACTTCACCACCAAGGGTGGTCTGTCAGCCCGGCCTGCTCCTCACCAGGATGGGCTGGGCCAAGAACCCAGTTGCTGTGCTGCAGGCAGAGCTCATGAAATGGCCAGTGGCCACTGAGGTGATGTCAGCTCTCTTAGATCAGCACAAAGCTGCTACTGCTGCTGGAGCATGGCTCTCCACAGAAATGCTTAGGTGAAACAACGTAGTGAAAAATGCATTTCACAAATATGCAAGATTCTAAAATATTACATTCTGCCATCAACCATAGACTGTATGCCAAGCCCTTTCTACATTCTAATTTGTCATAATCAGAATAAAACGGTGCAGGGCACACCCACAGACTAAGTCTGGTGCAATTAGGAATTAGATATGAGCACAAACGTTTTATTGCCATAACTGGTACCATAGTGACCGTACAGAAACAAACAAAAATCTACACCATGTGACTGTGCACGCCCACAGTTAAAAAAAACAGGACGTGTGGCAACACTAGCCATCACTGAGAAAAATTGACCCCTACATAATTTACAGATATTTGGTTAGGCTGCACGATTATGTATATCAGCGTCGTTGTAAACCCTACAGCTGTTAAACCAAAAATTAGTGAAACATGAAAGTAAAGTCATACATTAAAATGCTCCTAAGAAGATAAAAAACACAAAAAATAAATAAACAAATAAATAATGAAATGAAATGACCACATACATACATACATACATACATACAACACAGTGTTAATGTACAGCAGGCAACAGTATTCAGCATACCGAGACAAAACTCATGATGTGATTATGGTGCAGGTTAAGGTGCACCTGGAGCACTTGTCTGGAGGTACGGACTTGTGAAGTCTGTCCGCAGACTGCTCATGTGAAACCTGTGCTTTGGGCCTGGGCCAGTGTCTCCACACAAAGAACACTGACAATACACAACCAAACTAACAACCACTCTGACAAGATAAGCCCAACAATATTTTGAGTCTTTGGTCTTAGCAAAAATGTAATTTTAGCTGAATGACACCAAAAGACCAAACAGGTGATTATCCTAATGAGTCATCAGTAAGTATTAGTATTAGTAGCAGCAATAGCTAGGCAACATTGTATAGGCAGCCTAATGTTTTTTCTACGCAACTTCACAGCAACTAATTGCGGCTTACAGAACTTGTCATGGTAGTTGGTGGTGGTGACAAGTTTTTAATGCCTGTATGTGCAATCTGAAAAGTCCATTACAAAACCAGACCAAAAAAAATTAGTCACTGTGAAGTTAAAGAATAGGCTATTGATCATAAATTTCCTCACAATTAGAATTATCGCTTTGCTCTTAAGTGACAATCATATAAGTGATTATATTACAGAGTTTAGCTGTGCTGTGCTGAGCTGTGTCCCCTAGTCCCCCTTCAGTCGCTTGGAACATTTTTCTTAATCCCATGTGTGTCTGGCATCACACACCGAGATACTGGAAATGGTGATCTCTTCCCTCCTACTGTTTAGCAGTCAAACACCCTGCCGTCTTTGCCCTTCTGTGACATTTCCTGGCAAATCACTATGAGTGATGCGCTTCTAAGATGGCCTTAATATAATTGGAAGTGGAGAATTACTAAACACAGCAGAATGCAACTGGGCACAACTCATTTATATAAAAAAAAAACACTAAATAAAATCTCCTTTTCTTACATCTGAGTTGTTATTGTAACCGTTATATGATAAATTAAAACAGAAACTGCTTGACACACTAATAGGAAATAAGGACTTTTCACATCTGGATAATTCCAGATACTCAATACTTGTGTCCACACTGACCAGCCATTCTCGCCTAATGTAAATGAAATGTTGTACAAAATTCAATGGTTTCTGATTGGCCGTCAACCTTACATTGTTAAATAAAAAAAAATCGTTCTGAAAGTGACTCAAAAGACAATGTTGCACATGTCATATAGTTGTGGTGCGGATGAAGTGTAATTCCTTTTAATTAGATCGAGATTTATTTGTCGCTGCTGATACAGTTACAGGTCTTGGTTTAAAAGGCCCTTTGGAACAGTAACTGCTGATGTCCACAACTCAGCCATTTTAAATTCACTAGCTGCCATCATATAGTTGTTAAGGAGACTAGTAAGTGCACAAGGAAATGATTCAGCATTGAGTTGTTAGTCATCGAGCCATCCACTCACAGGATACTGAAATAGCACCTGCTCTCCCCTCCTACAGATTCAGTAAGCATTCATCAAGCAATAAAACTCCCACATTGACAGTCTTCAAGTTCTGACATGCACTCACCTTTGTGGCCCATCATGACTGCAAGATGCAATGGCGTATTCCCTGGAGAAGGAGAGAAAAAAAAAGAGTAAAGGAGTAAGAGTGTAAATACTTCATGGCCTCAATTTCCATGTGTTTGCCAACATCATCATGCTATTTTATTTGTCCTTGGTCAGTTATTTGCTGTGTGAAATTAGTACACAAATTACAAATGGAAGAAATGACAAACCTTCTAAAGTTGGTAGACACTGTTTTAACTAGTCCAGTACAATAGCATTGAACAAGAAAATCTCCTGAAGCTGCATAAAAAAAAATAAAAAAAAACCTATCGGGAATAATCGTGAGCTGACGGATTCACAATAATGAATGAGTCATTTCCTTCATTACTGATGCTCTGTGAAGTAGAGCAGACCAAAAAGCAGAACTTCTTTGAATGACCTCCAGACTTGCAAAAAAAATTCAATGTCCATCGTAATGGAAATACTGATGACCACACTAATGAGACAGTGTTAGGCTGACTGGATCCAGACCACAC
>JAGFZM010001390.1:1861-13460 GCA_017657215.1 Limnothrissa miodon | reverse complement strand
ACCACACTAATGAGACAGTGTTAGGCTGACTGGATCCAGACCACACTCCAGAGACTAAGAAAACAATGAGTCCTCTGTTCCATTTGGGGAAGTCCTAAACAGGCTATCACACAAAATTTATTTCATGCATTTACGTTGTCTTACTAAAGTATTCAAACAGCTCACATTGTTGGCTAACATAAATACAGTCTCAGTACTAGGAATGACTTAATCACTTGCTCAGTACACCTGCAACTCCTCTAAAGTGAAAATACCCGATTATCATGCCATCATTATAAAACTCAGACACCAGTAACTTTGGTTAGCTGCAAAGATTTTTTGTAACTTTATTAATCCTCACTGCCAATCCTGACTGGAATAGACAATTGGACAAATTTGGGGTCACTCGTTTGTAGAAGTGTGACGTTCTTTCCTTTAGTTGACTTTTGGAATGTAGATCTACTGTGACGCCAGGAAGTTGCAAGACAAGTTTCTAACAAGCTGTGGGTGACTCAGGTTCATCTGAAGATCGCCGTGTTTGTTTATTTCTTAAGATGAAATACAATGGTTTGAGTATTAACAGGTCCTTCTGCAGGTTGTTTTGGTGGGGGCAGTTGGCGCGCTGGGTTAACGTTACGGGTATTAAGTTAGATAAGCAAGTGCTAACGCAGCGAAATGTATGCATTTGCTCATTGATGAGAGGAGAGCATCTAGATCAACTACTTGTAGCATGACTACGTTATCGTTAACAGTGAATAATAATTAAACAAAATACTAATAGGTATACATACACAAGAGGTAAGTGCACCGCAAAAAGCTAACGTTAGCCTAGCGTGCAAATGTGCACATTAAAACAGCTATGATCTCATGCCATTTTCAAGTGGCAGATAAAGTAAGGCCGAAACTTACCATGCACATCCTTTTGAGCAATGTTTTGAGTTCGAATGAGTGAAGATAATCGCCGTACATCCCCTTTGAACACACATTCATGCACAGGAAAGTCTTGTCCTGATCGAATGATGGGATTCTTATTTTTATCATCGATGGTGTCTGGGGTTGCAGTTGTATTAACGTTAGTGTTTGCATTGATCTGCGTTTGTTGATTGTGTTGCTGTTGAGTCGCTGCAGACTTGATTATCTTGTGGTTGCTGAATATCTTGTTAGCTTTCCCTTTGCCACTAACAGTCCTGGTTGATGATGTGAATGTCCCAGTTGCAGCTTCCTCGTCCGGTTCCAGCAAATCCTCATCCTTACTAGGTTTGTTATCCTTACGAAGGGATCGAATCTTTTCTCCTGTCATTTTTTGAACTGACGAACGCACTGATCAGGGTGCAGCTTTCGACGACCCCTTGGAAACTAATGTAATTTGCTGGCAAAAATGCCAGTGGAAAATTACACAACAGCAGTGAGTCGCACAACATGAAAACATTAAATTGTTCAACAGAAACATGCGGTAACACAAGTAATAGAATACTTCTCCGTGTTACAATAAAATCTCCGTGTTTCTGAAGCGACACTGCCCTGCTCCCACACAGGTCCAACAGCCGCTGAACATCGCCCGACAAGGAAGACCCGAGGAAGACCCACCTGCCATCTTCCGCTTTTGGTATCGCGAGATTTTGCCACTTTGTAAATTGTACAGTCTCTCTAAAGGCACTCTAGTAGACTCTGAAAGTTCTGTGAGAGGACGAATAAAAAGTAGATATCCGAACTAAGAGTTTACTGCCTATGATTTGTATTTCAGACCACTTTGTTTGACGGAGTTGTTGTTTGAGTTGTGTGATACCCCTTCTTCTTCCCACTGTGTTGAGCAGGCTACAGAATTCTGTTCTAGTCTGCCTCCCTCTTTCGTTTCATGCTGGAATTAAATGATTTAAATTCCGGGTGTGAACATGTACACATCAATGTATTTATCAGGGATTAAGACTTAGTATTCGCTACGCTAAAACTATTTATTATAGTTGCATATTCCATATGTTTGTGTGTGTGTGTGTGTGGCAGTTTACACAATCGCCCTGTCCAGTTCAACATTCACACACATGAAAATCGTAGGTACAGTTGGTTACATCAGATTTTTTGTCTAATTTTTTTATTGATTGCGTCATACTAACAATTTACCTCCCCACCTTCCTGTATGCGCTCGCTCACTGCGCTGCAAACAAGATCACGTGGTGAAAACGCCCCTGGGGATACTCCAATCCATGTCGTGCTTTACATATTTGGAATCAATGATTGGTCTTTTAAGGGGACTTTTCGCTACACGTTGCTGTTAAATCCAAACGTGGCTTTCCGCTTCGCTATTCCTTCCACATTACATTACGGTAGCGGTAGACCTGCAGGCTTTTCAGGGAACTGGCAATCAGTCGCTTGGATCAGGATTTACAAATGGCTTCACGCTCTCAGAACGATGTTCCAACCGGCTTTCAGAATGAATTCAAGTCCTTTGCTACAGATGCCATACACGTTGGTCAGGAACCGGAACAGTGGAAGTCAATGGCCGTTGTGCCACCAATATCCCTGTCAACCACGTTTAAACAATATGGTCCGGGAAATCATGCAGTAAGTGTAGACTGTGACATTTCTAACATAGCAAGTTTAATCTGTCCGTAATATTTAATTTCTCTGCGGTGGCTTATTCCATCACGTTTTGGTTTCATCAAAATTGAACATTAGCTAATCAACACTGCTAGACATTAAAGAGCGGCATATGTGCTGTCGTCCCGCAAGCTGTACGCAAAATAAGCTTTGAATTGCGTTTCCGTATCTCCGTCATACTTTTTCTTGAGTTTAAATGACAGGCTAAAGACTAAAGTTAACAACATGCCTTTTGCCAGGCCTCATTTGCGTCACCGTCTGCTTGTTTATTAAAGTATGACTGCAAAAAAAGTGCAAGCTAAGGTAGTGTAAAAATGTCACTGTAATGTCATCGATGTAAGAGTTCTGATTGAACTATGAGTTTTGAAGCTTGGCAGCAGCCAGAAAAAAAGTCTAAGATGGTCCGAGTTTGTTTATGACGACCTGGTGACGAATGTTGCTCAGATTATTTTATTAGTTCATTGACTTTGTGCAAACGCTAATCTCACACATAATTAAAGTCTATAGACGTTACCCTTCCTCATATTGTATTAAAACCTCCGCAATTTTCAAAGGGGTTTGAATACAGCCGAAGTGGAAATCCTACAAGAAATTGCCTTGAGAAAGCAGTAGCTTCCCTGGATGGCGCCAAGTACTGTAAGTCCTTGAGTTCTCATAATGTGAAGTTTTTACGGAAATACTTTCTGCTGTAAGGAGGATGTAAGATTTATTGATTGTATAGTCATTCAAGTGTGCTCCAATGAATGTCTAAAGTGTGCTTTTAAATGTATTCTGTTTTTGTTGCATAAAACTCTTGTATAGTTCATTACATGTGTAAAATGTTGATGAGTGCCTGTATAATTATTGTCTTGATTCCCTATTGGGTCATACTCTTGTCCTGAATGTATACTGATCTTTGCTGTTTGTCTAGAGAGCTAAACGCTGAAGGCAAATTCCTTGTATGCAAGTAGACCTGGCCAATAAAACCTGATTCTGATTTCTAATTGGATCATTCACTTTGACAGGTATGGCTTTGGCCTCTGGCCTGGCTGCTACTATGACAATAACGCATATGTTAAAGGCAGGAGATGGGATCGTGTGCATGAATGATGTTTATGGAGGTGAGGAATGCCAAGTTCACTATGTATGAGTTGGGTGATGAATACTGTACAGTGTCCTCCTCCAACAGGCAGATTTGGTTGTTTGTTTGGTCTGTACAGTCATTTAAATTTTGGAATTCAACGAGGGGTCCGAGCTTTCTAAAGACCTTTCCAAAGTTATTAAAAGTGTGACATGTTCTGAAACACTTTTTACAGGAACCAACCGATACTTCAGAAGAATAGCTGCTGAAGTTGGTCTTGACGTCTCCTTTGCGGACTGCACAAAGCCTGAAGTTCTAAAAGCTGCACTTAAGCCAAATACAAAGGTAAGATGATCTGTGTGTGGTTTTTATTTTTGCTGTAGACAGGTGTGTTTCTCATAGAACACTTGCCTGTTTCTTGTTATGTCATGTTATTGCCAAAGATATGAGGCCCCTAGAAGTGAATCATTTCCTGATTCAGGGTTTTGCTGTGGCACCCCACCCTTGGCCAAGTCATAATGAGTTGTCAGTATGGATTATGCAAAGGTAAACTAACTATTGAACTGGTTGTCTAACCAGTCTGGATTATGTGTCTATTTCTGTCCTTGTGGTTTTGTTTTAGTTTTTTTTTTTTAGTTTTGTTTTTTTTGTGCTAAACCATTTTTACCACAAAGTGGCTCATTCATATGTCATTTATTTTTACTTTAGTGTTAGTCAATGTTATCATCTTTTTTTGCATCTGTTATACTGTCATCTATTTGTCTGGAAATTGACATTTTTATGTCATGAAAATGTGGATTAAAAAGGGGAAGCTTATTGAAATATTTTCATTATACACACATATTAGGGCAGTCACATGTAGTCACTATACAAAATTGTCTTGAGTAATCTTGCTTTGCCTAGATGTATGTGTTATTTTTGTGCTTTGCTGAATTAACAAGAGAAACGTGTGTTTTAATTTTGTGTGTGCATGTTGTAGTTGGTGTGGATCGAAACCCCAACCAACCCTACCATGAAAGTTGTGGACATCAAAGCCTGTGCTGAGATTGCACACCAGCACAATAAGGACATTGTTGTTGTTGTGGACAACACATTCATGTCGGCGTTCTTTCAGGTATGGCTTTAAACAAGGTATTCGCACTCCAGTTTAAAGTGAAATAGCACATGGATAAACCTCTGTAGCTATAGAAGTAGGCTGCACCACTTTGGATGTAAATTGTTTGTTGACACATGGAATAAGTTTTAGTAGGAACATTACCATTTTCCATCTTTTGATTTTTTTTTTCTTTTTTGTTATAGCCCCTGTCAGTTTTTGTACCGCTTCTTGAACCTTTTTCTAAGGGGAAGGCCATGTGTGCCAAAATGTGTGTTCATTTTTTTTTATTTTTTTTTTAACTTTCAGCCTATGGTCATGTATGGCTGAGAAGGTCGTATAAGAAGAGATGGTTGGGGGGGAAAAAGTAATTTGGGTAGACCAGATGTGTATACATTACTGTTGGTGCTTGTGTAATGTCTACAGAAAAACATAGCTGTGGAAAACTATGTATTTAACATGTAAAAACATGACATGTATTTAAAAAATGCAAATGGCCCAAAATGGACTGCACCCAAAGTTACCCCCATGATCAAATTTTAAAGACAAAAAAATTGGGCAAAAAACTTCTGTGACTAATATAGTGTTGTGGGGCAATATTTGATTATGAGGCTCAGCCAAAACCATGGATAAATTTTATAGTCTTATTCCTTACGGTAATTATTTACTACTTGCATGCCCCTTGTCAGATGGATTGCCTCCTGAGCCGCAGACTTGGCCAGGGTTTCTTTGTATACTGTATTAATATAATTGAATTGAAACATTTTCTTGTTCAAGGTTTGGTCTGTTCTTGCTATCTTTCCTATTATGTATATAATTTTGGCCTGTTATTGTGCACCCTAATTTCTCTGTGAACCACAATTTTCTGTTACTGTTTTCCATGCATGTGTTTTTTTTTTTTTTTTTTAATCTATACAACAGCGCCCCCTGGCTTTGGGAGCTGATATCTGTATGTACTCTGCAACAAAGTACATGAATGGTGAGCACATTCAATATGTCAAGTACTTTTACATAACACTGTTAAAAATGGCAAAACTGTTGATACGTGGCAATTTAATCACGGCGATGTGTATTTTTACCTTTAGGTCACAGTGATGTTGTCATGGGCCTAGTCTCTGTGAACAGGGAGGACTTGTATGAACGGCTGAAGTTTTTGCAGAATGGTGAGCATTGCAATTGAGAACTGAAATGAGTGACAAAATAATTACATTTTAACAGTCTATTTATTGTCCTCATTCACAGGCCTAATGTATGTACTAATCAATATGCGTTGCTTTAGTGTGTGGTCCTGTTATGTCAGTCAATAGATGTGTTGGTTACTACAGTTATTACAGTTTAATGACTATTGCATGATCAAGATGGCGGCCAGTAAGACTGTTGTTAAAAATCAAATCGACTCTAATCTCAACAGCTCTGCATTTTACCTGCATTTTATCTACAGTCAACCAATGTGAGTGTTTTTGTGTTTTTCCTCTGCTGTGAAGCTCTTGGTGCTGTGCCGTCCCCATTTGACTGCTACCTGTGCAACCGAGGCCTTAAGACCCTCCATCTAAGAATGAGGCAACACTTTAAAAATGCTCTCGCCGTGGCAACCTTCCTAGAGGCTGACTCCAGGGTAGACAGGGTCATCTTTCCTGGTAAGTGAACAGTTTCATTCAGATTTGTATCAAGAGTTCATTTTTTGAAAGGCTAGAAAGTGACAGTGATGTTGCACATGCAAAATAATATTTCTGAAAATATACTTGTCAGACAAGGTACAATCTAATAAGCATACAGATTGCAGATTTTTAACAGTAAAATGGGCTAAGCTGGCTGGGGAGATGTTAAATGTTTAGAATCTTCTGTTCTGCACTGACTTGTGCTGTTGAAAGGTGTGTACTGTTCACCTGTTCTGCACTGATTGGAGAGATGTAAAAAGACTGAATCTGTCTGTTCACCTGTTGGTTCACCACAGGCCTGCCTTCCCACCCCCAGCATGAGTTGATGAAGAGACAGTGCACTGGCTGCCCAGGGATGATCACCTTCTACATCAAGGGCAAACTGGAGAATGCCACCACCTTCCTCAGCAGCCTCAAGGTGAACCAGGAACTAGACAATTATTCTGTCATTGTGGCTGGGGTGGCGCCTATAGAAAGTTCTGTCTGCATTGGTGGTTGTGTTATTACTACCTGAAGAAATTATATAATATATTAGATAATGATTGTTTCTGAAGATCCCTGTAGATGGCAAGTTTGCTCTGCCTACTTGGATCTTGGCCATATTGATTTCACTTATGAAAGACATTCATTTCAGAGAGAACTTTGCTGTCATCAGCAAACTCACAAAACTAATTCCTCACTGGCCCCTTAAGAGACTGAGCAGTTTGCTCAACTGAAAGGGGGTGCAATAAAACTAATTGGTCACACAGGTATTCTCTTTTTGGTGGATGTGAGGAAAGATTTGTGAAGCTCTGTATTTTAAGTGATTATTTAGCCTAATTGGTGCTATGCTTTTCTTTTAGCTATTTGCACTTGCTGAAAGCCTTGGAGGTTATGAGAGTTTGGCAGAACATCCGTAAGTACAAAATGAGCTATATTATATTTAATTGTTCAAGAAACAGAAAAATCTCTTTCACAGATTCAGCACATTGTCGATAAGAAAGTGAATTTGAACTTTTGAAAATTTGAAGCTTTTTTTTGTGCTTTCCTCTGGATCATGGATGGGTAATGTGTACAGATTAGATTAGATTCGTCATCATTACACATGTATAAATGGAGGGTAACAAAATGTGGTTTAGCATCTAATCAGAAGTGCAAGTGCAAGATGGACAGTAAATTTACAATTTACGGTACTGTAGCTTGGTAATGTGTACAAAATATAAAATATTTATTTTTGGATGTAGTGCAGATTCTAACGCTAGGGTAAGGATGTTGGATAAGAGCAGTCAATGTCTTTGGGAGAGATGAGGCAAGAAGTGTATAGTAGTGGAATGGGGAAATCAAGGGGGGACATGGTGCAGTAGGAAAACGGCTTTAGGGAAGCTTTTCTTAAACCTGGTGGTTTTGATAATGAGGTACTTTCTAGAGAGAAGTTGGTAAAAGTAAAAAATCATTGGGTGTGAGGGGTCTCAAAGAATACTGCCAGTCCGCCATAAACCCTTTTTCCATCAAAACGGTGATTCGCTTTAAAATAATGCGGATCGAAAAGTTAGTGCGACATGTGTGATGGAAAAACAATTATGTCGTTCTAATGCCTATTTTGTTGCTCTAAGTTAATTCGCTCTGCAGAGGTGGTTTTAGGAAAATTATATCTATATAGAAACGATGGAAAAGATTTAATGCGATATAGAATGTCACGCATGATAAAATTAGAATGTTGTTGTGCCGCTTCTCCTGGCAGTGCTCTGTCTCGTGCAGCAGTGCTATCCAACAGAACCCTTCTCTGGCTACACTAACATACGAACGTTCTAATTCACTACACTTTTGATGGAAAATCATCCAGCACTTCAGAAAAATGTGCTTTAACGAGGCATTTTAACTTGCTAGAATCGTTCTCTTGATGTAAAGTCATTTTAAAACGTCTTATGTCGCTAGAAAATAATGCGATTTAAAAGTTAAATCGCACAAAAATCTGATGGAAAAAGGGCCATAGTCATCGCTTCTTCTGGACATCCTCAATAGCAGGGAGTCCCTGTGATGCCCCTCTCATCAGTGCCTTGCAATCAGTGATAAATCATTTCCCATACCAGACTGTCATACAGTTGGTTAGGAATCCCAGGATTTTATCAGACAGGTGATGCTTCTTCAATGTCCTCAGGGAAGAGAGTTGCTGTTGAGCTTTTAACTAAGGCTGGAGGTGTTGATAGTAGATTAGATGCAGGTTAAGCCCACCTCTCAGAAGGCGGGTAGCATGGTAGGTTGGCCAGACTAGGCTTCTATGAGCTAGTCGTCACGGAAGTCGGGCTAGGTGAAAATGCCTTCGCCAGTGTTCACTGTTCCCCAGATCTCTTTAGTTTTGTGACTAACCTGTCAGGGACAACAATTTTGAATGCTGAACTGAAATCAAACTGCATTCTTGCATAAGTGTTTCTTGTTGTGAGTACAGTGTAGTTCTGTGGGTTTGCATCCTCTGTGCTTCTGTTGCTTTGGTAGGTGGGTTGGTGAGGGTCCAGTGAGAGGGGCAGGAAGTCCTTGAGGTGTGCTAGGACCTGCCCCCAGCATGCTACTGTGAACGTCTGTGGCTGTGAGTGTGAGGATCTGGTGATCAGCAGAGTGTTCATCTTTAGTAGGCTTTTCCAAGTTAAAAACGGGCATAAATCATTCAGCTTGTAAAGGAAGGACACATGCAGTAGTTGGTAGTGGCGTGAATGCTCTGGCACATGCGTTGAGGGTTGGAGTCACTATAAGCAGTCTTTTAACCTGTCCTGGAGTGAGTACTGTATAGACTTCCAAGTACAAATATTTCAAAATGTACCATTTAAAGGGACTAATTTTGTCAGGTTTGACTGACATGAGCAGACATGAATTAAAGCCACTTCTGACCAAAATAATGTGTGCTGACTGGTTGGAAAGGGGATATCTGTGTTGAATGAATTCCATGGGTGTTGCAGTATTTTGGCCACAAGAGGTCAGTGTGTCAGTGTGATGAACAAAAGCGTGACCACATTTGGCTAATGTAAATGCACCAACAATGTAAGCAACACAGATCTTTTTTTCAGTTGCTGCTGCCCATCTTCATATTTAACAATTGAACAAAATGTCATTTTGAAATGGAGAATTTTAAGTGATACTTTGTGAGTCCCACATGCTGTTTGTAACACCATGGCAACTTGTCTGTTGTGAGCCGTTTTAATTGTGTGTTCTGTTTGGGTGTCCCAGGGCAATCATGACCCATGCGTCAGTTCCTGAAGAGGAAAGGGTGGTGCTGGGCATCAGCGACACCCTCATCCGCCTGTCTGTGGGCCTGGAGGAAGAGCAGGACATTATTGATGACCTGGACCAAGCTCTTTCTGCTGCTGTAAGTCTCTCTCTCTCTCTCTCTCTCTCTCTCTCTCTCTCTCTCTCTCTCGTTAAATTCAATTTGGTTCAATACAGCTTTATTGGCCATGCTCTTAGTTGTAAAGGTAAGCAGTACAGTAAACTCTCATGTATACAATTGTTTCACGAATTCTTCAATAATTTTTAATTGATTTTGAAACGGTTCTTCTTTCTGAGAGTACCTTTTTCTGAGCTCATAATGGCTAAGCCATGAGTTTTTTTTTCCTACAGATAAATGTGTCACTCTGGCCACACACGGCAACTTGCCCTTAGTGGACCCTTTGTGATCATTTCATTCACAGTAGCTTTATTCAGCAAAGGAGTTTGTTGCTGTAAGTGAAATGGATACAGACAGATTTATTTAAAAGCGCCCAAAAAGAAAGGAGGGCTGCTGTTCATGTTGACTGCAACTCCACTGAAACAAAAAAATGTTAGTACTAGAGAACGACCGATAAGGGTTTTTTTTTTTTTAGGGCCGTTATTATTATTATTATTATTATTATTATTTATTTTATTTTTTTTACATAAAATAATATTAAACAAATTGTAAACGAGGTAGATCAAGTATTTTTTTGTGGCATGAACATTAACTTACAAACATGCATTCAATTTACAATAAATAAAAATCAGTTCTCTTAATTCTTCAAGTAATTTAAAAACAAAAAAAAGGCATAAATAAAATAAATATAGCATTGTTTCTGGTTTATAACAGTATGGGCTTTCCCAAACCTCTTTAGTGCAAATGGTTTTCCCAAAATAAGTGTAAACGGCAATAAAAAAACTACTTCAAATGAACTGTCCATAATGTGCCATTGCCCCACTTCCAATACTCTTTACCCCACACACCTCACACTGAAAGTTCTTAATACTCCCAGTTTAGGAGCTGCAGGTTATAGTGAAGGAAACGGATGCTCTGCATGTTCTCCTGTCAGCCTATCTCTTCTTGTCATGTATTTGGCTGACTTTGCTGAATACCCTCTCACTGGGAACGGAGGATGGGGGTGGATTGCCTCCACCATGCAAGTGGCTGGCCTGTCTGTCTGACGATCAACGGCTCCCATAGGTAATGATCCAGCTGCTGAGTTGCTGAGCTGCTCTTCCTTGATCCAGTCTTTTGCACTGCTCAGTGTGTCTGGTGCCAAGGCATGACCCCTGTAACAAGGATCTAGTAGTGTTGCGAGGACCAAGCATTTGGTCTTCTCTGCTTTTTCAAACCTGGTCTTCAAACTGTCAAGCATAGCACCCTCAGCTTCAAGTACCATCTTTAGGACGGTGATGCAGGGAATTATGCATGATATTGATGAGTCTGATCTGCTCATTTTCAGCGTTACCTGCTCAGTCCACTGATCTGCTGTGTAGACTGTTATCTTCCCATGGGAGGTCAAGATCCTTTTGAATGGCCTTCAAACACTGTTTGGCCAGTACTGAATGGTTAAAATGGGTAGCAGAAGACTTCAATTTTGCCACAATGTCAACCACTGCTCGCTGGCTGTTAATCCCATCATTGACCACCAGTTGAAGTGTGTGAGCGCTGCAGCTGAGGTCGGGTACTTCGGTGAGCCTCATCGCTTTGACCATATTGGTGCCACTGTCGCGAAGCACAAGCAAAAAACTCTGCGTCAATATCCCAATCTTTTAGAAGACTGAGGAACATCTTGCTGATGTATGTGCCTGTGTGAGAGTCATACATTGCTTTGACGTTGAGGACAATTTGCTTCCTTTCCCATTTGCTGTCAATAAAATGACAAGTCGTGCTCATTAGAGATTCTGTCTCCCCAGACCAACAATCTGTAGTGAATGACAGATGGGGGCCTGCATTCTCCAACGTGACCAGCTACCTGATTTTGTTTTGTACTC
>JAGFZM010001389.1:5571-16712 GCA_017657215.1 Limnothrissa miodon | reverse complement strand
CTCTCTCTCTATTCTTGTTGCAAAAACAATAGCAATATGTCTGTGGGCCTTAGGTGGCTGGGTCTGTATTTAGGTGTATGTTTACGGCGGTACGACAAAGTGTGTGTGTGCCTCGGTGCCACGGAGCCTCTGAGCACCAGAGCTGCGGAGGACGAAGGACTCTTCTTCCTCTTCTTCTTCCTGGCCACAAGCCTCTGTACAGGCAGAGCCATTACACTCACCCCCCGGGGGCGCCCCGAAGAGCACCCCCCCCCCCCACCCCACCCCCCCACCAAAGCCTCTCCAAACTCCAGAAATAAGTTTCCAAAAGGAAGACGAGAGATGTGAGCAAATGCAGATGATGAGAGAGAGAAAGAGAGAGAGAGAGAGAGAGGGATGAGTGGGGAGGGATGAGTTTCTGCAGCACTGACGCACACACACACACACACACACACACACACACACTGAATCACATCTCCTTTAAAAATCATAGCCACTGGGCAGTACAGCTCATCACATAAATCTGGATAAACACACACAGCTATTCTGACACACAGCTTCTCATTTTTGTATTGTTATCAGAAATGTAGGTAGACACACACACACACACACACACTTTTCTAGATTTATTACACTCCCGAAGAGATCCTTTAAATAATTAAACTGCACCCAATTAAAACATGGCAAAATTTTTCACACTGATTTAACCACCTCACATCACCCCTGTCAACAAGTCCGACAAGCTGGCTTCGCCACACCAAAATGACCTGTTTTATCCACAAACAACCACGACAACAATACTGATCTTAATAATGCTTAATAAGGCCCACCATCAAATAACACAATAACATCAGTCACAGCCTGTGCTGAAAGACGTGAGGAGAGCTGTTGGCTCGGTTGCCTTTTGAGGGGGCTGATTCTGAGTCTATCCACCACCGCTCGAGTAAATTGGGCTGCTAGTTGTTTGGGAGCAAGGTGGCCCAGTGGGCATGTTAAAAATAGGAGCCCTTCAACCTGCCTCTGGTCTTGGCGTTGGGCCAAAACGAACAAAAAAGCAGCGACAAAAACTCAACCGAAAACAGGAGGAAACAGAAACTCAACTATGTCTCAACTATTCTCTGCTATTTTTGTAGTTTCATGTCCAGGACTTTGTGTCAAACAAACAAAAATTATATATATAACATTATAGGTTTTATTGCTTTTTGTTTTAAATGGTAAACGTATTTGATGTGCAGTTTAAAAAGGGAACGATAAAGAAAATCGGCCTGTTCTGATTGAAAAGCAGTTAATAAAAAATAAGATTTTATGCATAAATTTCATACATTTATGTTTACATTTATTTTAATATCCAATGTATAAAAGGGAATCGTTGAATTGATTCTATCATGATACATGGCTCCCACATGCAACCATTTAAGCAGGAATGTAAGAAATGCTGTAAACGTGCAGGATATAATGTGGCACTAGTTGTTAAGTCCAAGATCTCTGTGAACAATGTGTTAATGTGATCAGTTATAAGTGGATGTGCATGTGTAGGTACTCAGTGTATAAGTATATGTGTGTGTGTGTGTGTGCGCGAGAGGGAGGGGGTGGGGGTTGTGTTATGCCTGTGAGAGTGGTGTTGGTGTAAGGTGCCCTTGGAGTGGTGGGGAGGAGGCTGGCAGCTCCGCTGAGCTCGGCTTGGCTTGGCTCGCCTCCGCTTAGGGAGGTGTCGAGACCCCGGTGGCAGCTGTGGCATTAGGGGCATGTCAGGAGCTCGGGGGCTCTAACAAGCAACGGAATGGCGGTAATGTCCCCTCGTTACCCCCTCGGCAGGGGTGGTGACATCCTGACGCACAGACTATTGAAACAGCAGTTTCCCTTTTTGCCAGCACTTCCCCTGCAGGCAAGAGGAAAAAAAAGTGCCCAAAGAAAAATGAAGTAGAAGAAAAAGCTTGAGAAAGAAAAATAAACGTCAGAATTTTAAAAGAAATTAGCCCCCGCTCCCTCTCCTATTTTCACATGGTTATTTATGTAACTACGGTATCTAAAGAAATTAGCCTCCCTCCTGCTCTCACGTATTTATTTGTGTAACTACCTTATCTAAGATCAGGGTCATTTAGCTTTCAAAAATGTACACAATGAGTCATTTGGAACTCAGTGTGAAAGTGCAAGACATAACAAAGAAAGGTGACAATTTTCACTGGGGCTCGACAAAAAACACGGCTCCTAAAACAGGCTGGTTGGTTTTTTAGTCGGCTATTGTGGTCCAGTGTTGGAAACATCCCATTAATGGCCGTGGCGGAGCACCGAGGAGTCATCATAATGCTATCGGCCTCTGGTAATCTCGCCCAAAGACCTGTGTGTGCCTTCCGACGCTACTCGAGGATCATTGAAGATCAAAAACAAATCAATATGTCACAAATTGATATAAACCTCGCAAAGCCGCAAACATCAAGGATATTCTCTGCCGTCATTACGTCGCCCTGAGTTATAGAGCTGTCCTTTAATCGAGTTAGATTTATTTCTCCAAAGGAAAATTATCTCTGTAGAATGAACGCCAGACCAAATAATACAACAATATAAAACAAACATTTAACTCTGCCACGCTTGATAATATTTCCTACATACAAACAGATGTGTCGTTCTTGTGAGAAATACAGATCTGAACGATTGGCATGTGGGGGGGGGGGGGAGCAAGATTGTATCTAAGTGCCATTTCACAGTTTTGACAGCTGGTATGAACACTGTGCTGTGTGAGAGGCATATTTGCAGAGTCCACGCTGTGTTTAGACAAGATGGTCCCCTGCATGCAAGACACAAACTCGGGCAAGAGTGGAGAGTGTCTAGGGGCCTGTTTGCGTGTGTGTGTGTGTGTGTGTGTGTGTGTGTGTGTGTTAGGCACTGGGAGTGTTAAGCGCTGGGGGTGCCTGTGTCTACCCCTCGGGGTCAAGGGGAGCTGGGTGGACGTGAGTGTGTGTGTGTGTGTGTGTGTGTGTGTGTGTTGGGGGTGGTGGGGGTGGGGGGGTCGTATGGGGGAATCATGGGAGATGCCCTGAGCGAGAGCAGCTACCTTTCACCACTCATCCCCCCTGATAAGAGCAGAGCAGATGGTCGCACATTTTTATCATGCCTGAGCCCATGGAAAGCACACAGCTCTCACAAGGGGAGGAGAGGAGGAAGGGAGGAGAGGAGGGGAGGAGGGAAGGAGGCACACCGGCCACCACTGGGCCCTGCTAACACCAAGCACTGGATTACACTGCCTGCTTTGCCACGACACACACAACACAGGAATATGAATACAAAAACACTCACACAAAGACACACACACACACATACAGAAATTCAGAATTATTCAAACACATTCATATAGTAGACATACTCACACACACATGAACCCACAGACACAAAGAAATGCAGAATCACTGACAGACATACAAATACACACACACATACACACACACACACACATTTTTAAGTAGGACCGCTGTTCAGGCCCTTCCCTTCAACCTAAGAGTGGCAGAGCATGTATTCCATGAAGCAGCCATGTCTTACCCTTAGGACAAACAGAAAGAGAGACAGAGAGAGAGAGAGAGAGAGAGATAGAGGGAGAGAAGAGAGAGAGAAGGAGGGAGGGAGAGCTGGGTCTGACCCTGTGAGTTTTGTGCACTCTGGCAGCTATTGATCAGCAGGGCCCAGCACAGCCAGGGGGACAGACAGACCCCGACGCCCACAGAGAGTCTCACCACAAGCCCCAGCAGAGCCGCGCTCCATTTCGCCAAAGGCCCCCCTCTCGCTCGGAGGAATAACGGTAAAACACACACACACACACACAGAGTCACACACACACACACACACACACACCGGGAGCAGAAGAAGGGGCCTGAATAGAATCTAAACCAGATCAATATGCGTGAACTTCAGAGGTGTGCTGGGTTTAGGTGGTGATGGAGAGGAGGGGTGTGTGTGTGTGTGTATGTGTGTGTGAGGAGGGGGTGGGCGTCCCTGCTGTGAAAGCCCTCCCCAGCAGAGCTAAGGAACCTGCACTTCACTCCACTGGCAGGGCTCCAGTGCCGGAGAACAGGGAAACAATTCCACAAACTCTGGGGGCCACTTTCTCCCCCCCCCCCCCCCCCCCACACACACACACACACACACACACACACACACACACACACACCAAGAGAGCACACCCTCTAGCACTCTATTTCTCGATTTCTCTTTTGCTCTGTCTGTCTCTCCCTCTATATTACTCATTTTTTCTCTTTCTCTGACTCTCTCTCTCTCTCTCTATCTCATGTCCCTCTCTTTAGTACTAAAACTAAGACAGCGGATGACAAACAAGAAACACAAAAGAATATTCATCGTAGACAGAAGCACAAAATGATATAAAAAAGAAAAATATATTAAAAAAAATAAATAAAAATTGAAATTATTATTTCATTTTTTATTCCTATTTTCATATAATGTCTCATAACGATATTCAACTGAATTTCACCAAAAATGAAGCATCATTCCGGGGGAAAAGAATATGGTTTAAACACAGATGGTAATAAAAAGAAAGAAATATATCATGTATCCTATAAGTCCAGGAGGGATCATTACTTGTATACTGTATCTTCAATCCAAACACAATAAAAGAACACACGGATGGAACACTAGAGCATTGGATCTGAATATTCCAACACTGACTTGCAAATAAGGAGATGGGGAAATTAAATCATGAATATTAAAAGCTTGACTTGAAATGGAAACGGCTAAAAACTACGCTGACAAATGTTTATTAAACGCCATAACTGCTGGAAATTAATTCCAATTCTGGAATGATGGAATCACACAAATTAAAACATCCTCTTTAAACTGTGAAATAAACAGTTTAAATCTTAAAAATATTTTTGAAAAAAAAAATGTAGCTAATAATAGCAGTAGCCTTTACAAATTCAAAGAATGTTGAGTTGAGTTGATATCAACACAAAAACCACATCAATAAAATTTGACCAAAGAACGAGTGTGTATTTGTCACACTGGCACAAACACTCTCACACACACACACACACACACACAGTAAACCAACAGTCCATCTCCACAGGTAGCATCTCACATTCGCCGCACCAGCTGTAGACTGTGTCAGTGACGCCTCTCTGTTTGTACCTTTTGCCCACATCCACATCCACACCCACACCCACATCAGCACCAGAGCTGGCATCAACATGCCTCCCACTCACCCTGCCACACACACACACACACGCACACACACACACACGCACACACAGCCCTTCCGGTCGGAGGCACAAGAAGCTGCCGTGAGCAGGGTGGCGAGGAGCACTGAATTAGGAGCGTAAGCATCTCTGAGCCAGGTGAGATTACTCCCCCACCACACACACACACACACACACACCTTCAGCAGGGTCCCATTAATTAGCTGGGTCAGTAGTTAAAAGAGGCCGGCTTCTCTGTGCCATAAGCCAGGGGGCCTCTGGCCACCCCAACACACACACACACACACATACACACACACCACACACAGACTCGCATCGTCTGCATCTCGCCCTCGTGTCCGACGCAAGAAAAAAGGGAGAGGAAATTGCGACGGTCAAAATCAGAGCGATTGGATTCGGAGCAAAAGCTAGGATCCACCAGTGCAGCCCACTCTTTGTGTTCCTGACTTTAGCCGACCGGAGCAAGCCAAAAGCCTCTTCAAGCAGCACCCACACACACATGTAAAACACAGGAGAGGAGAAGGGCCGTACAGTGCACTTCACAAATAGCCATCAGACATCTTGCATATGCACTCACACATGCACACACACACACACACACACACACGCACGCGCACGCAGATACTGTACACACGAGCATGCATACAGTCAATCACACAACTCAAATACATAGGGTCTGGTCCATTTATAAACATACACAGTCATTCACAAACCTTTTATCACTCTCTGCCTCTCTATCTGCCTTTGCATATGTGTGTGTGTGTGTGCATGTGTGTGTGTGTGTGTGTGTGTGTGTGTGTGTGTGTGTGTGTGCAAGCGAGTGTGTGCAAGCGAGCATGTGTAGAGATTTGCACACATCTGTGAGACTATTGTAATATCCAGATTATGGGGAGTCTGGTCTGCATGGGAAAGAACGATATTAACTCAATTAGGGAGTGAGAGAAAACAAAGTGTGTTCCTGACAAATAGACTAGAGACTTCCCCAGCCAAAGACATGAAACGCTCCAGTCTGTTTTTCATTTGCACACTGAGCACGATACACGATGGAAGTCAGACTGGAGACTGAGAACTGATGGAATTGAAATGGCAAATATAAAACGAAATATATCACGGCACCACCATCATCCCTTAATAGCCCTGCAACGATACATCACGCTATGCTATTTTACAGATTACAAATATATATATGGTAGAAATATATATATATATATATATATATATATATATATATATACACACACACACACACACACACACACACACACACACACACAATTACTACAGTCTTTCTCCAACTGACATTCACCCCATGCCTGATCAAAAAAAAAAAAAAAAACGACACACAAAATAAAATATGAAGAAAATGGATGCTTGGTAATTCAAGGGATGTAAAGCCATGTAGGGTCTCTCTGCATTGACTTAGTAAAGAGAGCAGCGGTTGCCATGCCAGACTGACAGCTCCTACCAGGATGTCCTCTTTCTCTCTGCCATCATGTTTCTTCCCAAATATATGAAATTCTCAGCCTATTACCATGGACATTTCTCATCCGCTCGGACCCTATATTTTATTTACTAATGTACTGCCTCATTTACATGTATGCAGAAATTCATTAGATTTGGAAAATAAATTATTTTAATTTATTTCAAAATTGGGAATATTTAAGACATTTCAAGATAAATGTCTTGAAATTATATTTTGATTTAAAAACAATCTTTACATAAACACGTTCAACAGGTGACACAAAAGTATACTATTAACATTATTATTATTATTACTGTAACAATCTTTATTATTTTTCTTGTTGTTGTTGTCAAAGATTATGGTATTGTTTACAGTCCAAAGCTGATTAAATCGCCTGTTACTGCACTGGCTGTTCTTTTTGACAATTCGAACAAAAAGAAATGCGGCATGTTAAACAGCCTGTGGCACTGTTTTGAAAATATGGAACGTTTTATCAACTGTACCTCGTCCATGTCTCTGACCATGTAGCATTGCCACACTTCAAAGGAAGCCGAGCGACAGCGACCTTCCGAAAGAGAAGTGGTATTATGAGCGAGGGAAAACGCAGGACTGCTCACAGAACATCGACACCGGTTTGAGGTCTGCCGGTCTGCTCTGCAACTCCCACATCTAAATTGCTCTGCCGCTTCTGCGAACGCATGGTAGGCCTACAGTTTACGAGCGGAACTTAATCCACACCCTTGCTTTTGGAGAGCATTGTAAAATCCAATGACAAGTTTTAATGCTATTTTATGACGGGGAATTGCTCGTGATGGACCAATTAGGGACGTATATCACTTAACCTTAGCGCTTAGGTCGATATTAATATCTAAATGTACCATAACAAAGTTGCTGTTAAGCTGTTTATCACTGAGAGGTTGTGATGTGGGTATATTATACTATATCCCCAAGACACAATGGTAAATTGACATAATTACACACTTATTTTCTTTGTCATTTTACATCTCCCAACAAAGCATATTGGCGATGTCGTGCATTGTCAAAGGTCTGGTAAACAGACCCTGACATTCCAATTAACACCTTGCAACTATTGCAGCTGACGGGAAAAAATAAATGGCAACATTCTGAATGAATTGCTGACAAGGTCACAAAGGTGTAAGTTTTGAATTATCACAATTATTTTAACCCTTTGATGTGAGATATCCGTGTCATTATCCTGTTCGTCAGCGCAGTCCTTGTGTTGGGGCAATTTAAAAAGGATAAAACGACCATCTTTTTATTTTTTTGTTTAGCATAATTAGTATTTATTCTGTTGCAACGCATACTCCATCATTTGGGAAAAATATAAAAAAATATTGCCGAATTAAAAAAAAATCTATTTAATTAACCTTGAATAAAATGGTCACCCATTTACTATTTTTTTACATTTTCATTATGTCAACTTGATGTTGTATTTTATACCTCTTTAGAATGTGTAAAAAAAACAACTGACTAAGTCCTCTACTTAATACATAGCACACATGCTAATAATTTACTAGAAACAATTTGATCAAACAATCGAAAATAAAGCTGTCAGTGTATCGATTATTCCCCATTTTAGTGTGTTGGCTTTCAAAATAAATCGAATTTTTTTGCGCTGCAAATGACATGCCATGTGCACTGAGATTAACATCAATGCTGGAAGTTGTTCCACAGAGAAGGACATGGCTCCCAAAGACGCATTCATTCCGTTCACATTTACTGCAAAGCACAACCCATCCATGAACATTTCTCTCTGGATTCATAAATGTAGTGTTTGTCAAATCATTTGATTTACAATGCTTTAGTCAACTACAAAATCAATACAATTTTCTTCTAACATCCATTCATACATAACAATCGCCCCCAAATCAATTCTATTGAAATATTTTCCTCAATCACCGCACAAAAATACAGCCACACTTAGTGTCACTCTACTTTGAGACGTAATACAAATAACAGGAAAAATAGATTCTCAAACTCAGCCACACAACGTTCATCTCTCTCAATACCCATGGCACATGAGGCTGTGCAAACAGAAGTCATTATCGCTTAGATTCCAATAAAGCAGTCTGTCAAGCGCATCTTGTGAGAATTTATGTCATGCCTACTAAACATGTGAGATGCCATGTAAGTGCTGAAAGGATAAATAAAAGTCGATCCCATAGCTGATTATATTGGAACAACGGTGCAGATTTGTAAGGATGCATGCGTGCGTCCCAACAGATGCCCGACGTACACCTGCGCAGATACAATGTCGCGCGGGGAAGCTGAATGCTCAAAGCGCAGAGTAGCGGAGTTCAGTCAGATCGATGGATCGATAAACTTGACAACCTCCCATACAAATTCTCAGTTTCACACACTATCCCAAGGTGTCCCCAGGTAATTCTGAAGTGCTCTAACAATTTGTGAAGTCGACAATATCCACAGTGAACCTTTGAAAGTGTTTATGTAGCCTAGACCTTACAGTACAGTGTCAGAAATAAAACAACTGAATGTAAACAACGCATTGCAACCACTACTGACTTCACTTTACATTTTGTGACAAGCCTCAAAACCGTGTAACACAGTAAAGAAATGTGTTGTTTCTGTAGGCCTATATTCATCTGTGCGGCGCATAAATAGCTTTCATACAGAGTCAGCCATGGAAAAAAAAAACTTTCTCCAACCAACTACACAGAATAAATTGCGCAAGCTGGACTGCCGCGGCCTGCGTGCGTGACATCTAGCGCATGGTACTGAGACACCGGCAGCGATGATTAATTGTAAGCGAACTGCCCCCTTCTAGTGCTTCTGCTCTCCCCCTTCTTCTTCGACGCACATGCTAAGGATGCCAAATTACGCCCACAATCCCCCTCCCTTCACGGAAGGTATGCGTGAACATTTTACACTGTCCACACATGCTGAAATCTCGTCGCGAACGACAAAATAAATAATAGAGTTTTAATGTTGTTTTTCTATACACCAGTTGGATGTTTTTTTTACTGGCACTAAACCTACACTAGAAATGTTAGTTTCCCTGCTCTCAGCACAAGTCAATTACTGGAAGCCGGAAGGGTTTCTCTCCTTAAGCCTTATCAGTTCGGGGTTACAAAAACACTACGACTGCTTAATATTGTGTACAAATTGTACGTGTGAACCGTTAATAAATACGGATACGTTTTATTTGTAGAGTAAGTAAAATAGTATTTGTTTTACATCTGACACTGTGCAGGTTTATCTACTCGGCTGTCTTTATCTTAAACAAAAATACAGGAAATATTCTATGGATTCGATCCAGACATTATTTGGCCTTCACTCCCGAAATGTACACAAACGCACGTGCAGGCGGCGCGCAAGCACAGAAATACAAGCTGCAGTATTATGAAGAGACATGACAAAGCTGAATGAAATTTGATATTAAAAATGGCCCATGTTGTGAGGACGACAAAAAAAATAGCAATGTAAACAATCAGTGAAGAGTCAAATAAATCATTGTAAGCCTGAAGGAATTCACTGTCGCCAATCCTTCAAATCAAGAATTAAAAAACAAAACAACCAAAACACACGGACACATGACCAACATAACCACCGCCACTGAACACACACAGATGAAAAATAAAAACAAAAATACACACTTCAGCTAATGCATTTTATCCATCCTCCCTTCAGTCTCAGGGAGAGGGTGACAAAGGATGGAGGAGTGCAAGGGGGACAGTAAGGCAGCAGTCGAGGGAAAGTGTCACTCACCTGCTGGGACATCCTGAAGAGGAGGTTGCTGTCAGTGCTCTGCTGTTGCCATGTCCCCATGAAGCCCGGCTCCACACTTGCCGGTCTGGTGCTGAACTGCATGGAGCTTTCGCCTGCGCCGCCGACGCCGCCGCTTCCGCTGCTGCTGTGGCTGTGGCTACTGCTGGCTCTGGCCGTGGTTTGACGTGCCCTCTCTGGCTCTGTCTCTCGCTCTCTCGACACCACACCGCCTCTCACATCCAGCTCTGCCTCCCCGGACTGCCAGAGAAGAGGGGGGAGAAAGTGTGTGAAGCTCTGGGATGCTCAGTGGGGAAAGGGGGGAGGGTAGGGGTGGGGTGGAGGGCTTGCCGGGGGAAGCTTGGATGGCCGGCCGGTTTTCTCTTTCAAATGTTTTCTCTTTTTTTTTTTTTATCTCGCTTTCTCCCTTTCCGTCTCTCCCTCTTTCTTTCTCTCTCTCTCTCACTCTCTATCTCTCCCTCGACTCTTCTTCTTCTTCCTCTACCTATTCTTCTTTTCTTCTCGGTTCTTCTTGTTCTGTTCTCCCTCCCCTCCTGAGACGAACAGAGGGAGCAGGGAGACAAGTGGAAGCCTCTTGGCAGCCAGTAGCTGAAGGAGTGCGTTGAGGTAATTCAGGAGCAGGCAGTGCCTTGTATATTTCCTCTGGGGCATCTGGTGGAAGAGGGCAGGATGAGCCCAGCGTCGAAGGTAAGTGGGGGGGGGGGGGGGGGGGGGGGGGGAGGGGGGGGGGGGGGGGG